>JAOPHQ010000621.1:0-136069 GCA_030340625.1 Merluccius polli
ATCCAAGCTTAGTGGCCAATAAAGTGGCCACTAAAGAGGGGCGCTGCAAGCCCTTATGCATAATAATAAAAATCATAACATTAATAATACTAATAATAATCATACTAATAATATGCATTCTAAAGCACTTAGGCCTAATATGGTTTGCCACACTTGCCATGTATTGTTGCCTACGCAGAATACTTGATGAGGCCACACTCACACACACCCACCCTTACTTACTCAGGAGTATAATGGCACAGAGGAGGATGGCGATGAGTGCCCCGGTGCTGATGCCAGCAGAGCTGGTCAGTGCCTCTGCGTTGCACAGCTCAATGTTCCCATCGCGGTCACACGAGCACACACGCACCGTCAGCGTGCCTGTGCTGCTCTGCATGGGGTAGTCGCCGTCGGTGATCACCACGGGAACCAGATAACTCTGGTGGAGACGATTATAACTGGAGCCCCTCGTCAGGATACCTGCAGTGTTGTCTGGTTTTGGTTGTTGCGGAAAAAAGAAAAATGGAATTGTTATGTAATCTGACCATCCTTTTTCAATTGTTATAATCCTTTGTTTGAATATCTAAAGAAACCACAGAGATTGATGCCAAAACATGCAACTCATGCTTGATTGGTTCAAATTGGTAGTGCATCTGACAATATTCTAAATGTTTCATTAAGACTTCATTAATAAAACTGCTAAACATACTATACTATAGCTTAGGCGGTGTGTTTATTTAGCCAACATATGTGGGTCTTGCAGCAAGCAGCTGTCTTCTAACAGCAAACAAGCAGATACACATCATCAGATACGGAAACCAATAATCCTGTAAAGGAAACAGGCTTCAGACACAAAGAGAAGAGAGCACACCATCACGAACAAGTCATGTCTGCCTTTAGTCTGTTCTGGTTCTACCTCCGTTGTCGCGGACTGTGAAGTTGCTGCGATTGTTTCCCTCGGGAGCCAAGCTGAAGAAGAAGCGGTGCCCTGATGCCGGCTCATCAGCGTCTACCGCGCTCACCGTCTGAATGCGCTGTCAGGAAAGATCAAATACAAATTTTCTCATTTGCCTAAACACAAAAAACTGGTTGCTGTAGCACAAAAACCCTACGTCATTTCCAAACACACACACGGTTATGCCCATAACCGTAAACACTATTCACCTGATTCCATACACGTTTCAATATTCAAAACTCTGCAGAACCTTACACAAAGGTGGCCACATAAATAATGAATTGCACTATATGTTCATTTAGCAAACACATGCTCTCAATATAATTATCTCAAGTCATCACAACCTAAACTCAAAGACCACACCTTTCTTCAGGTGCAAACACTGCCTCAAAATGTTAACACACGAAGAATTGCAGGGTTAATAAATAGGGCCTAGAGTTCATGTGCTTTGGCACAACCTGTACATTTGCTGCATTTGGAAATAAAGCTTTTGGAAATTGGGTATTTAACTGTGCATGGACTCTTCCTAACATGTTTTGTCAGTGGGACATTTAAAAGTTCAGGTTTTGGACCAAAACAGCATAGTATTCCCTTATCCACTACTGTCAGGTAAGAGGTATTTATTACAGTATTGTTTTTAATTTCTCTCACCAGGGTGTTCTTGAAAGGGTTATCTGGATAGTAAGTGCTGTGATTTTACTTTTGGTACATTTTGGTAGCAGTGTTTTGAATTAATTCCTCCCCCCACTGTGTAACAAATATTCATTAAGTCTGTTTTTGACAGCTTGTGTGTGTTGTCTGAGGAGACACAGAAGTTAGATGTTTTTGCCGTTGGGTGTGAGTTTTTAAAATGTGTGTGAACATTTGAGAAAATGGTGGGTTGTTCCAGGAATTGTGTTTAAGCAATTGAGAAAAACTGTAAAGGATTCATGATAAATACATTAAAAAGCAGAGACTGAAATGGACACATTACCATGGCTAATTGCTGATAACTAAGCAGTGGTCCCTAAACCTTTTGGCCCGGGACCCAGTTTTTAGGTTAGAACATTTTTGCAACGCCAACTTCTAATTGTTTCCCACACGTCGTTTCAACCCAACCAACATCTGCCCATAATATCAACGTCCCAGTGAATGAGTTTGGTAGTAGTTTGTTTGTGGCTATGGATCATTAGGCAGTCTGCTGGTGAATAAGGGACCTTTACCCTTCAATGTGTTTTAATAAAACATGTACCTGGAAATATCTACAGCTCATAAGACAGCAATCTCCCGCGACCCCATACGCCTATCAGCCGACTGCTGTTGAACGTGTTTGCGGCCCAATGCATTTGAAAAATTGAACACATGTAGGCCTATGCCCGATATACATTAATGTTGGGGTACAAAGAGATTTGATTATGTAGCTCCCAAAAAATCAAATAAAGATGTGAGAGATTTGGTTTGCCTTTCATAATGCTAACACTAATTATGAGGTAATCTGTGGTTACAAGTAGAGAGTTATTGTTGACCTTAAGGGTGTACTTATATCCGACATATATATAGCTACAGGCTGCTACCAGATACAAAGAGATAGGGATGGATTAATTCAACATCAATCTTTGGTAACACTTTACTTAAATGCGAGTGCATAAGATTGACATGATGCTGTCATAATCATGACATGACACCTGTCATGACACTTTATGAATGCTTATGACAGTCGTCATTAAGTGTCATTCGAGGATTCAGCACCATGGACAGTGCTGGTACCTGCGCTCCACCCGGCTCCACCCCGAGCACTATGGGAGGCGGCAGTGGGGAAAAGAATGGGAAAATTAATGTTTTTGCATGTCTAATCTGGTGTCCTCTGTGCCAGTTATCTCTCAACCTATTTCCAACCAAAAAGATAATGTAAAAAACGTAAATAAAGCAGTAAAAAGAACCAACAAAATGCCTCGTCAATTCTGAAGATTCCGAATTACCGAATGACACAAGCATTCATAAAGTGTCATGACAGGTGTCATGTCATGATTATGACAGCATCATGTCAGTCTTATGCACCCGCATTCAAGTAAAGTGTTACCCAATCTTTTTATACACATACATACAACATACATGTATGTAGAAGCCTGCATTCATCCAAATGTAGATACATTGCATAGACCGATTGTGTGTTTATAATTGTTGTCAGAATCAGTTGTATAAACAGCAGGGGAGCAGTAGCATTGTTAGCATTAGCATCTTCAAGGCATTAGGCTACTGCTAGCAGAGAGCTCAATGGCTCTGACAAGGCGCTACACCAGCAATTATTTGTTGACTTTGTGGAAGTGAGGAGTGCTTTTTTGTCTTTGGTGTGCAAATACCAGAAGGGAATGTAACACCTGAGCACATGAATAGAAACGTATGGAGTTGCGCACGTGCACACAAACCCACACAGCTAACAAACGACTCCACAGCCAGAGACGGAAAGGGGGAAAAAAAGACTAACAATGATGGACAGTTGAAAGGGTGGAGAATAAAAGGATGAAGCTAGTACAGGGATAGGATGACAGGGACGCCAGTGAGGCAACAACCACCTCGTGACAGGATGATTTGATGCTTTATCCGTTTATCTATGCAAATGCATGCAGTTTGTGCGAGATATGGCTTTTGATTTCAGTATGAAATGGTTTGAGTGTCTCATATGTTGTGTCTGCCTGCATGCATATGCCTTTGTGCTTTTTATAAAAAATATTATTCCATGCTGGGCTGCTATGATTGATTCTTATTTGTGTGGTGATTGTGTTTGTATGTGTGAGTGATTGTGGTGTGCAAGCTTACATCAACAAATATATATAAATATAACGAAACAAGCCCAGGAACCAATCAGTTTATAGTGTGTTTGTGTGTGTGCACTCACATATTTAAGTGCTCACATTGACAGTGCAATACAGATGTTAATGCATAATCATTTTATATCATGTTTTATTATAAAATAATTATAATGTATTATTATTATTGTTGCAAGCTGCTGTATATCAAAACCAAGCACAAGTGCACTGCCGGATTCATGTGAAAAGCGACATTATTCATCACTCACAGCAATTATTATTATTTTTTAATATTTTATGTAATAAACAAAAATGGAGACCAAAATATACAAACGGCAAAGAAAACAAACAAATGACAAACAAAAAAAAAACAAAAAAACATAAAAACAACAACAAAACAACAACAACAAGACACATGGGTAGCGCTAAGATATTACAAAATCAGGGACATAATACATCAACTGCAGGGCATAGCAAAGCACCAGAATACACAGTGAGACTAAATCTCATCTAGCAATGCCGCAAAGCCTTTGCGTTTCCAAGTACAAACCAACCCACAGGGACTTCTCATTTGAGGAGAAGTTAGAGCAGTTGTAATGTTATGAAAAATGCTAAATCTAAGTCCATAGGAAATGACATTGTGGAGGTGTGGGCGATAGGCCTATAGGCTCCGGTCCACACATATACGGATACATTTTAAAACACACTGTCCGTTCGCCCTCTGTTTTCAAATAAAACTCTGGTCATACGAACAGAGTTTTAGAAATAGGCATGCCAGGCCAGTAGGTAGCGATTCTGTGTCCTATAAATACGTGTGGATGGGCCCTATTAGCGCTGTAAAGTGGATATAGGAGTGGGTGGCTCCTGGGACCCAATTAGAAGACAGGTGAGTTAGGGACAGTGTTATTAATTACGCAATCACCTGTCATATTGTTAAAATACCGCAGTCAGAGAGACTGGGAAGAAACACTGTAATTTTTAATTTGGGAGTTTTACATTTGTGGACGAGCAGCCGGTGATAATAAACTGTAGAAAATCATTTCAGACACATATCATAGCAAATGTTTGATGGCATTAGGGCGGTGGTCTTTCAAAACACAAGTTACCAGAGTTGAAACGGGAAAGCTTGATTGGGCTTGTGTGATAAATTGAGATGTGTCATTCATACCTGTCCCACTTTGGTCCTCTCACAGGACAAAGGTCTCGTAGACGGCGGCGAAGGTGGGAGCATTGTCGTTTATGTCCAGGAGGGCGTATGAAGACTGGCACATGACTGGTCTGAAGAGGTTTGTCTGAAGGTCAAAATGTCGCATTTTAATATTACGGTATTTCTAATTGTCACACAAAGAACATTCTCTAAAATCAAGTTATGTTCGTATTCCCTTCCTGTATACCAATTTCCTTTGTTCAAGCAACTTACCCAACTCTGTGGCAATAACTGAAATGTTGTGCCAAGCGTTCTCCTCTCTGTCCAGGCTCCTGAGCAAGAAGACGTGTCCGTTTCCTGGGTGGATGTTGAACAGGTGGTCCATGTCAGTGCGGCGGTCAATAGAGTACCTGCAACATAAACAATAATGAATGTAATGTAATCTAAACAAACAGTTGTCAATCTTATTTGTTGAGGGGTTTAGACCATTTGCAGTTAAGTTAACTATTTCTGTAAAATGCTCACTTCAATAAGTCAAAGTCCACACCCAGGGAGGGGATGATTGCACAAATGCATGTTAGACGTAGACATGCATGGATTATATTATTATATAACTAGTTAAATTTGTGTGGGCAGGTCTTTGAAACGTGTTAGGGTGACACTTAATTTTAATTAGAAGGCATTGGACAGTAGAATATTAATTCTACAAGGCAATTGAAAGATTGTGTTTTCATGTGGCCAATCAACCAATGCAAGTTAACTTATGAAACGAGAGTACAGCAACATATTTTAACAATGTATTTGCCTACGTGGGGGAATGTCAATACAGTAGCAACATGACCTGAGGTGATATATGTATTTTTTTAATACCGCAGATCATGCTCCAAAGTGAATGTATGTTATGCTATTACATGCATTAGCTAACATATCTACATGCCATTCTATGAGATAAAATAAAAACCATATTAATTATTATTATGCTTGAGCAGGTCTAGGATTTTGACCTTAAACTGGGATTAGCCATCAAGGATGTTTTATGTTCACCAACATGGAACTTTTTTCCAAGTTTCCTTTTAGAACAATAATAAATAAATAAAAACAAATTGAATTAATGTTTTTGAAGGGAAAACCAGTTTTAAATCAGCATTGTGAAATTGAAAAGTGTCCAGCAGCAGGAGTGGCCCCGATCCTGTTATCAAAGAGCAGGTTATTTTAAAGAAAAACACCCAGTGATAAATTAAAGCTGCTGTAGGTAAAATTTTAGAGTTGTAAAGAGATTGAGCAGAATAAGGCAGAATGATAAGAGATTGAGATTGATTTAGAAACAAAACAACCAAAGAAACGTCCCCTCCCTCTCTGCTCCTTCCCTAAGTTTCTCCGGCATTGAGAAGTAGTGCATTTCACGCACCTGTGATTGACAGGCAAGATGGATTCCCTTAACAAATCAGGAAAGAGATGCCCTGATTGGTCAGAAATGAGCTGGGAGTGGTCTAAAATCTAAACTGGCTCATACAGAGGTAGGCGCAGTAATCTGACAAATTACACTAAAATAATAGCTCTCAAATTTTACCTACAGCACCTTCAATTTACAAGCAACTGACTGAGTTAGTAAGTTAATGAAAGTTAATGAGTTAGTTAGTGAGTAAGTTAGTGAGTTAGTTAATGAGTTACTTAGATAGTGAGCAAGTTAGTGAGTTAGTTAGAGACTAAGTTAGTGAGTTAGTTGGTTAGTGAGCAAGTTAGTGAGTTAGTTAGAGGCTCGCATAGCCAGCCCTATCGCCACACTTGGTTTTAGCACTGTGCCAGCACTGGAGAAAGGTCTGGCTCTACTCACTATCATTGTGGTATAGGAGAAATAACGTCTTGTTTGTATTTCTTTAACCAATCACAATCGTTTTGGGCGGCGCTAAGCCCAGGATGTAGAAATGGTGCTCTTGCAGGTAAGTGCCCTCCCAGAGCTTGAATGGCAAGCTTGGGTGGGCTGATATCAACAACCTACATCTGGTAAGCCAGACTAGTTAGAGAGTAAGTTAGTGAGTTAGTAGGTGAGTCGGTTAGTGAGCAAGTTAGTGAGTTAATTAAAGAGTAAGTTAGTGAGTTAGTCAGTAAGCAAGTGAGTGGGTTAGTGAATTACTGAGTTAGTGAGTTAGTTAGTTAGTGAAAGTTAGTTAGTAAGCAAGTTAGTGAGTTAATTAGAGAGTAAGTTAGTGAGTTACCTGACTGGGCTGTGGGCAGCGTCGGGGGTCCAGGGCACTGACAGAGCCCACCGCCGCCCCCACCGCCGCGTCCTCCTTCACCTCCATCAGGTAGCTGGCCTTGTTGAACAGCGGCGCCTCGTCCACGTCCTCCACGCCGATGCGCACCGTGGCCATGCCCTTGGAGCTTGTGGACGGGTAGCGGGGGTCCCACCTTGGTGTTCCGGACCTGAATCTCCACTGTGTAGGAGCGCTTCCTCTCGTAGTCCAAGGGCTGCTTGTGTTTTGGTTGGGGAGAAGAAGTGTCATGGTAATTTCTTAAATGTAAGATATGCAAAAACATTTATTTGAAATGTGCTGTAAAGCACATTGTGTCCTGTGTCCTTTATCTCTTGAGGGTTGGCGGGGTGTGGAGAGTAGGGAGAGGGAGGGGTAAGGAGAAGATTTAGACTAGAGCTAGCTTGAAATAGCAAATCTTCCATATTGTATCTTCAATTCTTTGTTTTGAAGTGATATTGTTGATATGTTCAAGTGATGGCCTGCATAGCATGAGTTTTTTGTTTTACCCTTTAGGGGGGTTTTAGTTTCAACACCATCCACCAAAAGGCTAGCTGATTTTAAATGACAATCCTATGGATAATGACTGCGACATGCATGTAGGGGAGGTGTGCACAATGTCTGTTTGAATTGGATGGAGATTTGCATATTTAACAGTTGGTCATGTGAGTAAAAATCCTGAGTACAATAAAGGGATCCACTACTGAACCAATGTGATTGGGATGTAAAATAGTAAAATCGAAGGAAAGAAGGTAAATCGTCGGTTGTCATTTTCCCCCCACCTTGCTGACGCTGATGACTCCTTCTTGGGTTGCCTTGTCTGTGGAAATGTCAAACATGTCCATGCCGTCACCATTGGCGATGGTGAAAAACATCTCTGCATTCTGCCCAATGTCTTTGTCTGTGGCACGGATCCTGCCTACAGGTGTGCCTGTTTTAGAAGACTCTGGGACACTGAATTGGAATATAGCTGAAAAAAACACACACACACACACACACACACACACACTGAGTTCAGTTGAGTCCCCGTGCAGATGACTACTGCTGTCATATATTCATCAAATCCCCACATGTGAGTCACTGCAAACAAAATACAAAAACGTTGAACCTCCCTGCATGTTTTGGCAGGATTTCAAATGTCCTCCACAGCCTGTGAAGTGATTTGATTTTCATTGAAGAGGTACTGTGTGTGTGTGTGTGTGTGTGTGTGTGTGTGTGTGTGTGTGTGTGTGTGTGTGTGTACATGCACATTATTTTTTTAATGGCAGAGACTTAAACAGTAGGATACTGTCAGACACAATCTGTTGGACGGTTCCCACAGAAAAATAATTTGCATCCAGCACCAGCATGAGTATGTGTGCGTGCGCCTTCGTGCATTTCCATTAAACATAATATTTGTTGAACTTTAAAAGCCTAAAGGTTTATTGATCAAGCTTTTCATGGACAACTTACCAAATGGATTCATGACTAGCAATGCATCCAAGAGGATAATGTAACATGTAGTCTTGTTATGACTTAAATAAACTACTTTTTGGCACAGTTTGTTTTTGGCCACCTTTAGTTTGCTAAACATCTGTAAAATATTTGGTGTCATTCACCATCTGCCTCAATGTTGAAATTGTAACACAACAGTGTGCTGCATGATTCCATGTGTGTGTGTGTGTGTGTGTGTGTGTGTGTGTGTGTGTGTGTGTGTGTGTGTGTGTATGTGTGTGTGTATATGTGTTGAAGCGTCTCACTCTGTGTAAACAGTGGGGCATTGTCATTGACGTCCGTCAGGGTGATGTTGACCTTGGTCACCCCGGTCAGCCCCCCACGCTGCCCGGCCATGTCCTTGGCCTCTATGTCCACCTGGTAGTGCTCCCTCTGCTCCCGGTCCATGTCCTCCGGACCTAGCGCTGTGCGGATCACACCTGGGGGAAAACACAACAGGCTGTTGGCAGTGAAGTGTTCCACTGAGTGTCATTCAAGTGGCCAGTGACTCCTTCCCCATCAGGAGGGAAGGGGAGGAGTCACAAGTAAAACAAAACCCTAAAACAAACTTATTTTAGTGATGTAGTGGGTGTGATGGATTGATCCTGGTCCAAATCTTGACTTAAGTGTATTAAAAACTTAGATAAATTAAGAGCGAAAGCCTGAACAGCAACATAGCCCCGCTATGAAAACTGGTCTACCAGAAGTCGGCAAGAACGCAGTTTTTTAAATGTGGGCGGGGCCTAGACAAACAGGGGAGTTTGGTTTGCCGTTAACTTGCTTGTTACTCCTCACCTTAAACCTGTCATGCCATACTCATTACTCAATGTGCAACTTGCACTTGCAATGTCCCAGCATTTGAACCACTGTGTAATTACATTACGTGTAATTTATATTTTATTTTTTGAATATGCATGTTTTCTATGTTTTCTATAATTCACATTTTTATATGTTGTTGCCCTCTGTGTTGATACATTTTCTACTTATTTTATTCAATTCTCTATGTTGCATTATTATTTGTCTATCTTGAGCAATTTAACAATCAGTAACATTTCCCCCTGGATTAATAAAGTATTCTAGATCTGAATCTGCTGGACTGAATTTTTTCAGCTCACATTATTTGGTATTGTGCATTAGATTACATCTTAACTCAAGATATTTCCAACTGTACTTATGTAAACTATACATTCATTGTCCATGTATCAGGTAAATAATAACTAAAACCTACTTCTGTTAAATGGCTACAATAAACAATAAACTGCTTAATGTCCAGCAATGGTACTCTCTCTCTCTCTCTCTCTCTCTCTCTCTCTCTCTCTCTCTCTCTCTCTCTCTCTCTATATATATATATATATATATATATATATATATATATATATATATATTTTAGATTGAGGAGATTTTTGATACAGCTTCTCTGACAAGAACTATGAACTATGACTTTACATTTATTTTTGGTCCAAAAAACCTATATTCTGTATATGTTTATGTTGTTTATATTTGTGCATTGTCAAAGTCATGTTTCCTTTAAGCAGTTAACATCGGCATTCATCTGTTTAAGTATGTCTAGATACAGACCAGCTTAAGGATAAAGATTACTGTACTAATTATAGTGATGAGGGATTTTGGCACACAGAGTGCACATTTCGGTTCTAAGTGGAAGCGCGACCCACAAAATAAATCATATTGTTTTAACAGAGCAAAGCAGATAGAGTGTGAATGCTACAGCCCGCTACGGCGATGTCTTTTTTCGCTCTCACACAAAAAATTGAAAACATTGGTTAGTGAGTTTCAACACAGAATAAATTGAAACAAAATGGCGATTATAGGCATTGCTTCAAAAATAACATTCCTCTCATCTAATTCCCTTTCATTCACAGCAGTGGTAATTTCCAGTGACTATATTTCTGCCATATCACTTTGATACCCTCTTTTCATATCTAGTCTCATTTGATTATTCCATCCATCTACATAGAGAGCCTCCCTTGGTTTTTTGGATTTTCATTTTCTGCCTTGTCTCGGCTAGCGGAAGGGCTAACCCTCTCCATATCAAATGCTTGTAGATCAAGGCCTATCACTGCTCTTTAATCCAGGCCCAACAGTAATCACTCCCTGGCCCAAGGGCTTTTTCTGGATACTGTGTGTTATTTATTTATTTACTCATCCTTTTCCCCTTCCTCTAAACCAGCTGACTGAATGAGATTACTGTACCAATTATACAAAGTGATGTTGTTTTTTGGTTTATATATTATAGTATTATTATTACATTTTATATTTGATTACAATGACTTTGTTTCGGACTGAAAATTGTTTTTCTTTTTCCCCCCTTTAACTAGCAGGTGTCCCCTTGATGCACAATGTAGGGGACTCAGAGCTCAGAATGAGCTGCGAGACAGGGTGTGTCCATTCCTTGTTCATTTGAATGAAAACAATGTGCATTAGGATTCATGTTATCCTAATGTGCTATATCATCTCAATAAATCACATCAGAGCAGCATCCGACTCATCCGAGTATTTTAGTGCTAATGGTTTCATTCCATAGTCCTTCTGAATGTTTGCATGCGGACGGGCTTCATGCAGTATATCAACGGGGGGTCTGTTGCCGTTTCTCTGAGCCGTAATAACTCACATGATAGCCACCTACAAAAGTGATTTTTTTCATCTTTGTGTGTTATTATGAGCACCCTCAGATGTAGTGCTGTATATGACACAGTGTTTATAGCCAGGCCAGCAGACTGCTGAACAGGCGCTGAGCCCTGCTCATACCATAGCATACCATAACCTTATATATTTTATTATTTTATTTTAATTCTCTAATATATTAACCATGGGGCTGCACTCAAAGGAAGTTTTGCACAGATGAATTCCACTTGCTTCGTTATACTTTGTGTACATTTGTGATATGACATTATCATCTTATAATAGCGATGAATCCAGGCTGAAGGAAAGCAGCACAGTGTTACAGTATTTCCAGCATTCCTCATGAATAGAAGGGTTACTCTGTGCTGGTTACCTGTGTCGGGGTCCACGGAGAAGTATGGGTGTCCGTGGCTCATCCTGTACACCAGCTTGGCACTGTTCCCATACATGCTGTCATCAGCATCGGTAGCCGTCACCTGAATGACGGATGTGCCTAGACATGCACACACACACACAAACACACACACACGGAATGACAGTGGAGAGAGAGCGAGAGAGAGAGAGAGAGAGATTGGATACATTTAGGAAAAAGCTGCGTCAATTTCTCCTGTCCCCTTTCTTCTTGTCACCACCTCTCATTGCTGTGTAAGGGGGTTTACAACCACAAACCACTCCCTGACAGGCTACAATTTAATATCTTCTATGTCAGTGTGCTCGTACAACATGCAAAAGTAGACACATGAATTCAAAATGTTGACCTCACGATGTGAGGATGTACACACCTATATCAGACCTCTCCGGCACACTCCCGGTGTAAACCTCCTGGCTGAACTGGGGCTCGTTGTCGTTGATATCGTGAAGCTTGATCACAAAGTCCGTCTCAGGCTCCAGCTTGTGCCCTGTGCGCTTGTTGACTACGGTGGCCCGGAGGGTATAGTAGGACTTCTCTTCGCGGTCCAAACGCTGGGTGGCGTGGAGGTCACCGTTATTCTCGTCGATGACAAAAACGGTCCCCGCCCCATCGCCGGACAACACGTACTTTAATGTTCCATCGCCCTTGTCCATGTCCGATTGAAGCTGTGTGAAAACACAGACACCTTTAGACATGCCCTGGTTGTACTGCTCATGTACATTTTTGTCACTTTGATTTGCTACTACTGACACGTTCACGTCAACCCTGCTCATATTCAACTTTCTACTTCCTGTTTCTAGGGTAGTTAATGGGTACTTTTACTTCCTGTTTCTAGGGTAGTTAATGGGTACTTCGCCATGGCAAGACAGTCAATGTTCATAAGCTGAATGTGCTGAGTTCAGCTTGAACGACTGCCAACCCCCCCCCCCCCCCCCCCACACACACACACACACACACACACACACACACACACACCACTGAACCAGACACTGTGCCATCTGATCTGTCACATGAATATGATCTACAGTCCACTAGCAACAAGGCTAGTGTGGCTTTTACTGCTAAAGTCCATCCAAATGCCAATATCTCATCACCCATATTATGTAACAATATAGCAATACCTTGCACTGTGCCTGTCTCACTGTAGGTGTGTCTGTTTGTCTGTCTGTCTCTGTCTGTCTGACTGTCTTTGTCTATCTGTCTGTCTGTGTATGTCTATCTGTCTCTGTCTGCAGGGGCGCCGTAAGGGGGGGGGAAAGTTAGGACCGACGGGCCCCTGTCTTGGGCCCTTGGAAGGGCCCCAAGGGCCCTGACAGGGGCCCGTCGGTTGTAGGTCCGGGGGTGTGTTACAATCGCGCCCCCCCCCCCCCCCCCCCCCCCCCCCCCCGTCGACAATCGCGCCCCCCCCCCCCCCCCACTCCAGTAGAAAATTGCCAGGGCCCAATGTGATATCTTTTCATGGGGCCCAAAATGCCTGGCAGCGCCCCTGTCTGTCTGTCTATCCATTGACAGCAAGAGTGACAAACTATTTTCAATTCCAGAAATTACCGATCCACAAGTTAAAAAAAACAACCCAATAACCAACAAGTACAAGTAAGCTGGGATTGATTTAAATCATCTCTCTCTTATAGCTGTCATAGAAGATTGGCTGTCTTTTCCATTTTCTGTGAATTGTCATCTGCTGTCCTCCCTCTTCTCACCCTCTCTATGATAATCCTGTCAGCACCACCTCAACTGAATCAACTTCCCAGACACATGTACAGGTGCTGCTACACAAGGCTCAATGTCATGATGGCTATATGTAAGGAGAGGAACGTTATTGACATTATTTAATTAACATTAATTCATTTTCCACCTATACCAAGTACAATTTACAGGCATTCTCCAAATCTAAATGCAGGGATATGTGCTGGTAAGGAACAAGGGAAGCTCTTTCCCCTTGTTTTCCATTTCTCATGTTTCGCTTTGTCCTCCCCTATCCATTCATCCATCCCTCCATTCTATGTTGCCTTCCTGGGTCATGCCTCACACCTTGAGGCCAGTCTGCACTTTATTTATTTTTCAACCAAAACTGCAAAAAACGCCATGAAAGATGCATGAGAGCAAGAGAAACAAAGGACAGGGAGAGAGAGAGTGTAAAGTAAGTGTTGAGAGGGGGAAGGGAAGGCGACAGGGTGTGGAGAGGTGTGCACGGTAGGGCGCTGCCTGTGTGAGCATGCATGTGTGTGTGTGCGTGCGTGCGTGCGCGTG
Organism: Merluccius polli; assembly: GCA_030340625.1. Classification (NCBI taxonomy): domain Eukaryota; kingdom Metazoa; phylum Chordata; class Actinopteri; order Gadiformes; family Merlucciidae; genus Merluccius; species Merluccius polli. The sequence continues at coordinate 13,895 of JAOPHQ010000621.1, forward strand.
TGTGTGTGTGTGTGAGTGTGCATGTCCGTCTCCATATTGTTCCAGGGACTCTGTGTCTTTCTGTCTCAGTCCCTCTGGACATTTTCCTTTTTCTGTCTCTTCTCCTATTTCATTTAACATACTGTCCATGTTCCTTGGACTTCTACTCTTTCTATCTGGGGTGTCTCTGGGATGCCCCCATTCCCCTTTTGGCTGCACTAGTTTCTTCATTGTTTCCACATCGTCTCCACCTGTCCCACAACTGCCTTCTGCCTCTCCCCTCCTCACACCTTTAACTATATCCATACACCCCCCCGCCCCCAACTTCTGTTGTGCGACCCATTTTCTATGAGTCATTTTAGTTAACTTTGCATATATCTAGCCTAATATTTGGAGATATCTCGCATTGTCTCTATCTCTTAGTTTTGTGTTCATCAACTTGATATTTTTGTCTGCTTCCTGGTATCTGTTTTGAATGAACAACACAGTAACTGTCCACATCACCAATCATACAAATACTACACACCACTTCCCACCACTTGCCCCACCACCAACAACAACAATAACACAAATATCGCTGCTTCCATTCTATAATTACTGGCATCCTCCAAAATCCCTCGCTGTTCATGTGAAACATCCAGAACCGTAACATTTAAATGTGTCATAAAGAGCTAAATATCTGGTCTAGGGGATTATTCACTATCACTTTGTTCCATTGTATTTTTTGGTGTTTTTCTTATGGATTGTGTGTAGAGAGACAGGAAAGTAGGTTTGCAAGAGAGAGGAATAGGAGTACAGGACAGAATGGGACCTGGGTCGCTACAAGAGGGGAATAGCAGTACAGGTCAGAAGGCATACGGTGTGGTAAACACACCAGTGGGTTGAGCCTTTACTTTGTTCCATTTCCATTAGCTTCAAATCAACTAGAGCTGTACGCTAAACGTCGACAGGTCGAACCGTCGTCCAGAGAGCCCTGAGTCAACTCGAATTCTCTCAGGCGAACCATCACAGGTTTTAGTTTTTTTTATGTTCATTAGGTAACACTTAAGATTAATGGCCACATATTCACCATTAACTAAGTGTGAAGAGGAGGCAACATTAGAATAGGGAACCCGTGTGGGTGAATAAGTGTCAAACGACTAGTATATGAGTTATGACCAAGACCTCACTTTAGAATGGGGAACATTATCTGAGTAAGAAAGACTTAATTTAGAGTTATTTAACAATTTCCTTACTTTCAATCAATACGTTGTAATTAGGAGGTTATTGAGGGAAAACTCTTAGTTAATGGCCTCATAGTTTTTGAACATGGTCATGCAGAATAAGGCATTAATAAGTGCTTTATAATGACTAATACTAGTTAATGGTGAATATGTGGTCCCTAATCTAAAGTGTTACCAGGAAGGGGTCATGACAGCAATAATGGAAAAGAGAAAATAATTATTACAAGAGAACTAATCAGAAGACAGAAGAATATTTCATGTTAGATCTGACGACAGACCAACATATAAAAAACCTGGACGGGCAAGTGCCACAAGTCTACCTGAGTAAACCTCATGTTGCAACTCGCCAGGCAATCCAGTCAGGCTACCAACCCATTTCGCTTTTCTCAATACATACTAAAGAATGACAAGAATGACACATTGTAATTAACAAGATGTTATTTAAATGTTTATACTGATTATTGCACTTTTTTGCTGTTTATTGAATATATTCATTATACCTTATTGCATGGTTTCTAAGGGTGAGCCATACTGTGAAAACACCTCATAGAATAGAATAAGGAAACTAAGGCTGCTTAAGCTGATTGGAGACAGAGCTACGGGACTGAAGCAGCTTAGAGAAAGAGCTAAGGGACTGAAGCTGCTTGGATACCGATCTAAGGGACTGAAGCTACTTGGAGAAAGAGCTAAGGGACTGAAGCTGCTTGGAGACAGAGCTATGGGATTGAGGCAGATGGCTTTAGCCTGTTAACCCGCTCTGGCCCAAGGAAACTAAATAAGACAGGTGGATGACTGGTACAAACGGCTGGACACTGGTGGAAAGCTAGTCAGAAACAGTGGACCTACAGCCGGATGATTAGGTGAATTGGAAGCAGCTGTGATCGATCGGTGAGATTGAGCGACGGTCAAGTGATTGAGAATCAGACGGCTGGGAGTGGAAGGCTAACACCAGGGGCTTCTGGAGCTTAAAAACCAAGAAGGTTGAGCCTCTGAGGCTCTGCTTTCTAAGCTGTTTGGGCCGATACTGAGGCACAATGGACCGGTATTGAATGGCATTTGCACGGGGGTTGGCACACACAATCATACTAGCAGTAAATGTTGATGTATATTTTGGATTAGTAAGGACAGCCAGATTATAGGTAGGAGACCCATCTTCAACCATATACAGATTTGGTTTTCCAGTTTCAAATGTCATATGCCAACATAACATGAAATAGTCAATTCCTGTTAAAAGCATTACATTGCATCATGTTGGGACATGCACCCAACTTACCAATGTCCTTGTCAGTTTCTAAAGTGTAAAACATTTTATGCAATCATTAAGGTATCGGTTATGATTGCATAAAGTGTATTATGTAGTATTACCTACCTACCTATAATAGGTAGGCAGGTGATGAGTGCACCCTACTAGTACTAGTGTTACACAGAGTGCACCCTACTAGTACTGTTGGTACAAAGAATGCACCCTACTAGTACTAGTGTTACACAGAGTGCACCCTACTAGTACTAGTGTTACACAGTGTGCACCCTACTAGTACTAGTGTTACACAGAGTGCACCCTACTAGTACTAGTGTTACACAGTGTGCACCCTACTGGTACTAGTGTTACACAGTGTGCACCCTACTGGTACTAGTGTTACACAGAGTGCACCCTACTAGTACTAGTGTTACACAGAGTGCACCCTACTAGTACTAGTGTTACACAGTGTGCACCCTACTGGCACTAGTGTTACACAGTGTGCACCAAACTAGTACTAGTGTTACACAGTGTGCACCCTACTAGTACTAGTGTTACACAGTGTGCACCCTACTGGCACTAGTGTTACACAGTGTGCACCAAACTAGTACTAGTGTTACACAGTGTGCACCCTACTGGTACTAGTGTTAAACATGATGAGTGCACCCTACTAGTACTAGTGTTACACAGTGTGCACCCTACTAGTACTGGTGTTAAACATGATGAGTGCACCCTACTAGTACTAGTGTTACACAATGTGCACCCTAGTAGTACTAGTGTTACACAGTGTGCACCTTACTAGTACTTTTGTTACACAGAATTCACATACCTTGCCTATGTACAGGTATTCAGTTCCTGTGTACTCCTCTTGGATGGAAAATTGGTTCCACATCCATCCTCTTTTCACTCGATTCAACCATTTCCCCTCATTGATTGTTGCCGCAGTCGTTCTGTCGCCCCGCCTCCTGGCTATCCTCCCCTCTGTGCCACCGCTTGCTCTAATATCCCTTTCTCTGGCTCTGATCAGAGACAGGGCATCTACAGTTAGACACAGGCACAGCCAGGTCCATAGCATAGAGCCCACATGGCTGGTCCTCATGTTTCTTGTAGTTTTGGTTCACGTGGAATGGAAGACGTCTATGTCAAACATAATCCTTGGTGTTTTCTAGTGGGATGACGATAGGATCTGTAGACGGAAGAGACAGAGAGAGGAATAAATATTTGGAACAATCACTGGGAAAAGCATGACAGCAGGGAACTGATTTGCCAGTGTGCATTTCACTACACAATATTTTAGATCTTAATCTTAATGTCAACCAGGTTGCAGTATAACAAATTCACATTCACACTTCCCTGTGAATATAACACAGCCTCAGACCTCTACATAATGTATTTGATGCACAGTTGATACTTTCACATAACTCCATAGCTCCCTCTTAGACAGTTGTATTTGAGACATCCCTAAATAGGACCTGCTACTGACACAAACAAACAAGTGCAAGCTCTAACAGTAGCAGTGGCATACCATATATCATGACAATATGAATGAAAGTAGCAAGGTCAGAGAACTACGGGAAAGGCCAAGGACACCGCAAAAAACAGTCTTTCATAATAAATACTTTTTTCAAGCCAAAGAATATGAAGAGTATGCCTGAATGTAAATCAATGAGTGTATATCAAAATGTAGGTCAAATCGGCCCAATATTTGTCAACCTATTTCAAACTTATCTATCAAAAGTGTGTGTGTGTGTGTGTGTGTCTGTGTGTGTGCTTACAAACATCCCTAGGCTACTTGTACAAGAAGCACGACCAAGCCCTGAGTACCAAATGGTTGAGTACATGGATGAGTTCATCATGACCAACAGGAGACGGACATCCTTGGTTTTGAAGGATAAGTTACCGAAAAAAAAGTTATTGATTTGACTGCACATTTGGTTCTCACTGTGGCACATTTTGAAACTGCCTTTGTGCACTTAGAAACGGCACAGGATCAATAAGTCGATACACAATCACATCACTGAAGAACACTGAAGAAACACTACACAGCAATTACTTTAGGAAATAGACTTTTATCTTTCTACACAGCCCTGTCTGACAATGTCTCTCTTGAACAGGGAAGACAGTCTTCTTGCTCCTGTTTCCCTTTCCACCATGGTGCCTTTTCCTGCACGAGGCGACTGCTGAGGAAGTTGCAGGAGAACATTGAGTGGGCCCGGATGAAGTTTAAGCCGAGTAAGTCCAGGAGCCTGTCGGTAGTCAAAGGGAAGCTTTCAGACCAGCGCTTTTACATCGGTGAGGAGCCTATACCAACGGTGGCAGAGAAGCCAATCAAGAGCCTCGGGCGTTGGTATGATGCAACCCTCAAGGACACAGTCCAGGTGGAACAGCTCCGACAGGATACCATCAGCGGTCTTCAAAGCATCGAGAAGACCATGCTCCCTGGCAGGCTGAAGCTCTGGTGTCTTCAGTTTGGTCTCCTACCTCGGCTGATGTGGCCTCTAACCATCTATGAGGTGCCGATCTCAAAGGTTGACAAGCTTGAGAGGTTGGTCAGCTCCTTTGCCAGGAAGTGGCTAGGCGTTCCCAGGTGCCTTAGCAACATTGCACTGTATGGGAAAGGCATCCTGGAGCTTCCTCTGTCCAGCCTCACAGAGGAGTACAAGAGCACCAAAGTCAGGCTGCAGATGATGCTGACAGAATCCCGAGACCCCTGTGTAGCTAAAACCGCTCCCACCCTTTCAACCGGGAGGAAGTGGACTCCCAGCTGCAGCTACACACCAGGCAAAGTCAGCCCTTAAGCACCGGGACATCGTTGGCGCTGTGCAAAGGGGAAGAGGAGGTCTTGGTCTCGGAGAGAGTGAACCATCCTGGCACAAAGCATCGCCAGCTCAGCGGCGTGGCCTTGTGGTTGAGGAGGTACGCAGAGAAGAGCAGGCTGCACGATGCGCAAAAGCTGTCTCACAAGGAAAGCAAGGACAATGGATGCGTTGGGAAGATGTGGAGAAGCGAAAGTTCTCCTGGAAGGAGATTTGGGACATGGAAGCTTTTAGAACGAGCTTCATTCTGCGGGCCACCTACGATGTCCTACCATCTCCACAGAATCTCAACCAGTGGTACGGTGAAGACCCTACATGCCACCTCTGTCCATCTCCAGCCAACTTAAAGCACATCCTAGTCGCCTGCAAGACAAGCCTGACACAAGGCCGCTACACCTGGCGGCACAATCAAGTGCTCAAGTGCCTTGCAGCGGCACTGGAGAGTAGACGGACGGTCATCAATGCCCTGCCTTCACCTTCCGTCCTGTCTGCATCTTCTGGACAGTTCGTACGAGAAGGGGAGAAGCCACCAAAGACCCGCCAACCAAAACCAGAGACCGGACATCTGGGAGCAGCACGAGACTGGAGGCTCCTAGTTGACCTGGAGCAGAGACTCTGCTTCCCAGCGGAGATCGCCCCGACCAATCTCAGACCAGATCTCGTGCTGTGGTCCCCTTCGATCCGAAGCGTCTACATCATTGAGCTCACAGTGCCCTGGGAGGATAATGTGGGCGAGGCCTATGAGCGCAAGAAGCTTCGATACGCAGAGCTGGCAGCGGATGCCGAACAAAGGGGATGGAAGGCCACAGTTCGCCCAGTAGAGGTGGGCTGCAGAGGCTTCGTGGGCAGGTCAGTTCCCGGTCTTCTCAAGGACATGGGAATCAGAGGCCAGGCCCAACAACAAACCATCAAAGCCCTGTCCAGTGCTTCTGAAAGAGCAAGCCAGTGGCTCTGGATCAGGAGGAGAGACAACAGCTGGGCTCCGAAATGACACCAAAAACAAACAAGACAACAACAAGAAGGGGGCAAGGAAGAGGGGGGCACACCTGGGACGCCAGGTGTTGCTGCTGAACCCTCCTGAGGTGTTGTGGGCCTAGTCAGCGAAACATCCAAGACGGAGGGCGCCCACCTGACGACCCCGATGAAAACCTTTGCCCCTTCAATCCAACCCTGTGATGACATCCACACCCATGGTTCTCAAAGCATTGCAACTCCTAGTCCCATTCAGGTACTAGGTGTTTCCCCCAGGTATGCGGTCAGGCGCAAGTTTGGCTCAGGGAGGAGGACGCCCCTGCCATGCAGAGTCTACGGCACTTATGGGTTATAACATCATATCCTGTGTTTTACAATACTGTGTTTCATTCATCATTGTGTTATAAGAACTAAAGTTATAAAAGTATAAGCATTTATTTTTTCACAGAGACTTACTGGCTAGTGCTGCTGTGGTCAGCATTGCCATGGTGAGCAGTGATGCTGAAGGGGTATTCCAGCACGTCCTGCGGGGTGATGCGCAGCTTGGCATCCAGCTGCAGCATCCCCTTCACCAGGTCACCAAAGTTTGTCACCTCATTCGCCTTCTTCACTCCCTTTGTGTCACAGTAGGAAGTAGGATGTGCATGAAACATTGTTTCAAAGTAAAAGAAGAGGTGAGGTTCTAACCAGGTCTTAATATTGAATATTGATCCCTCACCTGTCGAAGATCATCCTGTGACTTGAAACGGTTGGATTGAGTCCCACCAGTTTCACCATGATACTTGTCTGGTGACTACGAAGAAAAGTGTGTTTTAGAGAACTGCTCTTCCCCACAATGCAGTCAGCCAGTGACAGACAGGTGGGAAGGAGCAGTGCTACCTTGAGTGTCCAGGAGCTCCCTTTGGTGAAAAACTGTTTTTTTTTTTTTTCCAAAATCCAGCATGTGGTCAGGAAATGGACCCTGGGTCTCAGAAATGAACTTCAGCTAAAACACAAGTTCACATTCCACTTGGTTAACAAGACAGAAAATAATTCACAATTTAAAAAATACAAATGCAACTTGTATACTGCTAAAAGTATATCGTCTAAGGCCTTAGTTCTTGAATGAGTCATATTTTGGCTGACAGAGAATATGTTTTAATATAGGTCAAAGTAAATTCCTCCTCACTTAGTCCCACTTCTATTGATGGTTGTCTTTTGCTTTGCAACGGACTGTCATAGGCCAAATGAAACATGCAAATACTAAATTAAAATGGAAATTCTACCACATGGCATGTAAGTCTTAAACCAACCATTTGGTAAATAGAGCGTCCAGGATACAGGTGGTATCCAGTGAACATCTTAACAGCCACGCATCCCAGAGCCCAGACATCGATGGCCCCTGTGAACGGGAGGCCTAACAAGAGCTCTGGAGCCCTGGGAAAAGGAGAAACAGGACGATGTTAGTGTCACCATTTCAGCTGTAAAATAAGAGGAGTGTGTCGGTGTGAGTTACTTACTTGAACCATCGGGTCCCAGCGTTAGATCCTACCTTAACCCGAGATTCAAAGCATGCTAATCCAAAGTCAATGATCTTCACCGTGAGAGGTTTGGAGTCATTGACTAGCATGATGTTCCCTGGTTTAAGGTCGGTGTGGATAATCCCCAACGACTGTAGCTGAGCCAAAGCCCCGGCCAACTGAAAAGTTATAAATATACATTTCATGAAGGGTTCAACTACATTGACATCGTCATTGTTATTTTCACAAGAGCAACATTGATGTAATAAGAACACAGTTAGATTTATTTCAAGGAATCATTAACAGTTACAAAATGTCCAAATTACGACCTTTTATGTTCTCAAATGATCAATGTTCTACAAGTAAAAGTGGCATATTCTGGATCTGGAGGTACCACAGACCTGTCTCAGAACAGAGTAGATGTCACCCATGGTTAAACCTTGCTGTCCTCATCTTCTCAAGAAATCGCAGAGACTCATGTGCAGGAGCTCAAACTCCAGGCAGTAGTTGCCTCCATGTATGAACCAACCATTCCATCTCACAATGGCACAGCTGTCCAGTCTCCTGATCTTGGCTAAAATGCAAATCTGAGAACATACGGCGAAGACATGTGTTGACTTAAAAGACATAAAACCACCTGCATGTTTTTTTCACCGTATTTTCTGTGCATAGATCATCATTCATTCATATAAACATGAAAAAAACAACTGTATTTGGAGATAACTGTAATATTTCACTTTTCTAAGCTTTACCTCTCGTATAGCATTATGAATCAGGTGCGAATCATAACGATTCTTCGTTATTTTAACAGCCAGCAATGAATTGGTGGCTGTTAAAATGCATTTGGTGACCTTCCCAAAACTGCCCTCGCCCATGAGGGATTCAACCAAGTAGTGGACTCAGTTCCATACAGCAGCTCTCCACTCTGGATATCCAGTTCTTGAGAGGGAGAGAGGGAAAATGTACCAGATAAGCATAAAAAAAACATGTTTTGTCTATCTCTCTCTATCTATCTGTTTGTCTGCATACTGTCTGTCTCCCAGGCTCTCTGCCTGTCTGTCTCTGTCTATTTATTTAGACACCAACTAAGTTTTAAAATGAATCGGCATGTAATCACCATCTCTATAATACTCATCTAGGCCCTTTATATTTGTCTATTTTTTTTTAAAACCATGAATGTGAACCTTGATTATTTGTTTGAATTATCCTCTGTAATGAGGAGTAAAATGAAGTAACTTACAGTGTTGACAAAAATCGAGCTTTTATTAAAGCCATAGTTTCATAACATTTGATTATGAATATTACATCTAATGAAACAGTGAGATTGGAATAGATTTATCTCCATCAACATATAATGACCAGGAGCTTTAGCTACGATGGCCTGGATTAAAGTACGTCAATATGTCATCAATAAAGCAAGGTTGTGTTCAACCAACCGACCTCTTCAAAAGGTGTTGTGCTAACTACCACATGAAAAGTAGACTCAAATTAAAGTTATTACCTTCCTATTTGAAGTGTTTGATTATTACAATTACATTACAAACTGTTATTACTAAAACAACACCAACATGAAAAATGACCAGATAGAAATGAGCCAAATGTTTGATATCAAAATGATGAAACAGCGCCCTCTAGTTGTGCTGTAAAAACCAAGCCGTGAGACAACCAAGCCGGTAGAATAGGATGTAAAATATAAGCACATAAACATGTTGTCTATCTATCTGTATGTCTGCATGCTGTCTGTCTCCCAGGCTCTCTGCCTGCCTGTCTCTGTCTACTTATTTCTGCATAACATATCAACCACGCATGTCGCCTGCTGTCTCTGACCAACTTTAAGACCGTAAATGACAGTAGACAGGATAAACCCTGGCTCGATGCTCTCAGGTCACCTGAACTGTGCAGAGGTCAAAGCTCAAATGGCCCTAACCCTCCTCACACGTAGCGTCACCGGGCCGCAGGGCCGCTGTGACGTCAGCGTTTGGAAAAGACGCGTTAGTTCTTAATATCACGGTGACGTCATCGTTATCACTGTGACGTCATCGTTTGGAAAATACGCTTTTGTTGTTAATATCAGTGTGACGTGGGAAACCCGAGTTCGGCTCCTTTTCAAATTATGTTTAGGTTTACATCATTTAGTTACATACATTGAAAGGGTAACCTTAATAAATTGCTAATTTGATCTGCTACATGGTTAAGTTTAGGTATTAGGTTAGAGATGGTTATGTTTAGGTATTAGGTTATGGCTAAATTTAGGAATTAGGTTAGAAATGGTTAAGTTAATGTATTGACAGGGTTCTGGGACAGGGACTCAAAATGCACGACTCAACACTCAGTGGTGCGTTCAGGAAAACTCAAATTTAATGCTCGAGGGCAAGGCAACAACAGGACGAAAACAAAAACTCAACTAGAACTGCAGGCTTAACAAAGAACTCACACTGTGAGTGTGTTCCTGTCGTGACCCCTGTGAGTCTCACAGGGGTCACGACAGGAACACACGGCAAGACGTACACGACGAACTGACAAAGACAGACACAAAGCACAGGACTTAAATACTCAAGGGGAGGGGGAGACAAGACACAGGTGGAAACAATCAGGGTGGGCTGCTGCCAATCAGCACACAGGAGAACATGAGGGCAGGAAGTCAAGACACCTGAAACGAGAGGAAAAGGTAAGTCTTACAAAATAAAACAAAATAAGAGACCTTAACCAGGACGAGTCACTACAGGTACTAGGTTAGAGATGGTTAAGTTCAGGTATTAGGTTAGAGATGACTAAGTTTAGGAATTAGGTTAGAAATGGTTAAGTTTAGGTATTAGGTTACAACAAATATCGTGAACAGTTTGAATCTGCTATAATATTAAACCAATTGGATGGTATATTTTCTTTAAAAGAAGAATAAACAGCTGTTCCCTGCATGACATCTGGATGCCAGCGTCTGCCTACATTTAAGTATTATGAACTCTCAGCTATTTTCCCTCTACTGACATGTTTCACCTTGTTAAGTCAGATAAGCATATTAGAGGTAACAAAATGCCCAATAAATACATAAATACAATACATTGTTATTGTAATGAAACACACTTTTAGAATCAGCCACATGATGGTGATGTTGCCTTACGATATAAATCCACATTTTCAAAGACATAAATGTACAATACTTATCATACAATATCATCACTTAGCACTGATCAACCCCATACAACTGGTGAGGTCCAGGTCTCCCCCGGAGCCCCGGACCATGTTGTCTCTGCACCCATCCTAACCTTTGACGCCTCACTGTTCTCACTGCTCAAGTTCATTTATGTCCCCCTGTGCGTGTGTGTGTGTGTGTGTGTGTGTGTGTGTGTGTGCGTGTGTGTGTGTGTGCGTGAGTGAATGTATGTGCCTGTGTGTGTGTATGTGTGTGCACATATGTGTGTGCAAGTGAGTGTGTGCATGTGTGTGTGTGAGTGCATGTGTGTGTGAGTGCATGTGCATGTGTGTGTGTGTGTGTGTGTGTGTGTGTGTGTGCACGTGCGTTTGTGTGTGCGTTTGTGTGTGTGTGTGTGCATGCGTGCGTTTAGTGTATGTACATGTTGTGCATATTTGATATGCAAGTGTATTTGTGGTGTGTGTATTTGTGGTGTGTGTGTGTGTGCATGTGTGTGTGCCTCAGTGAACAGCTCTCTCTAAACAGAGTGTCTCAGCACAGCAGAGACCCTACAGCTGCCCCCCCCCACCACCACCACCCAGCTGGCCAGAGAAGATGGCCTCTTATTCTGACATAGCACAACAATGTCAATGTGCTGTTTCGGCATTACAGACATACTATATATTTCTATGTTTTACATGTTTTATATTTAAATATTTGGATATATTAATATATTTTAGTATATTAATGTGTATATATATTTTTTATTTTTTATTTTTTTGTCTTGAGGAGCCAGATGTGACTGAACTTCAGAAATGACGACCGTTTGTAACTCTTTTACTGTACACAAATACTGTTGACAATGATGATGACGATTATTGTTGTCGACATTTTGACCTCAGTGGCCTAGTAGCATACGGTAAGAGCTGTTTATTGGCAGGCTCCTCATAAAAAATGCACAACGTTGAAGGCAAAATCCACGAGGCTCCGCTGTCAACCTTGACCCTTTGAAGCAGAAGAAGTAATGGTAACCCGTGGCAACACAATAACCTTTCCCTGGCATTTTGGGTGCTGATGCCAATGGGATTCGACCTCATATTGGCACTGTGACCGTCACTGTCCTCCACCTAAGGGCACATTAGTATTTCTACGAGTTGAAATGTATCTATCTGTATGTAGTCTCTCGCTCTTGTTTTAAAGGAACCTGCAGGGGACAGTTTATGGTCATATGTTTGTGTCCCTTCAGTAGAATTAAAGTGTCCCTGGGAACGCTGGAAGGATGTTGATGGGGGGGGGGGGGGGCGAGTGATGTTGTTAAAAATGAATCGCATGGAGAGGCGGATTATGTGCTTAAAGAATTCATCAGTTGGCAGACACATCTCCCCTGAGCAAAAGTTCACTGGCATCATTTCTTCTTTGAATTGTGGCCAATAGTCAAATCGATACAAAGCGCTGTTGCTTAATCTGTGTGTATATTGCTTATATTATTCTGGAAAATATACATACGTTTATATTTGATTGGCATTTCTAATGTTAAACCCCAAACATTTGTGGTTTGAGCATTAACACATTAAATCCAATGCAAATGAATTGTGGATTGTAATGTTACAAGGTCTCTGTATAATTGGTTATAGAGTCTGGCCTGCCCTTCTGTATATACTGTATAACGCTGCTATATATACATCTGATTGCAGGCAAAAACCTCTCATTTGTATAAGATCTGTCGTTTGCTGCTGAAGTAAAGATGGCTGAGGGCTACTGCTGGTGCTGGTGGTGGTGGTGGTGATGGGTGGGGGGGTGAGGGAGGTCTTTGAAGTCACGTGCTTGTGTCTGAGGAGTGCAGCAACCAGTCAACCTCTAAAACCTGCCTTGCTTTTCTGCATGAATATAAATATAGTCAAGGCAGAAGTAAAGAGGAGCTTTTTTAAATGAATGCATTCCCCATGAAAGCAATTAAATAACTCAAGAGTAAGAAATATAATGAATTGCATGCCCTTACTTTTCACTATTTAGTCATTTAGCAGATTGATTTTCATCCAAAGTGACTTTATTTGAACCTTTATTTTTCTAAAAATTCAGGGGTTAGGCATCTTGCTCAGGGATGCCTAGAGCTAGACTGTTGACAGTCTAAAAATAAGTACCAAAATCATGTCATTTGTATTGGAGTGGCGATAAGAATTTAAAATTGCAAGAGGCTTACAGATTGTTGCACATATACGTGTAGGGCACAACATCTCCATAATGTGTTCTGACTGGTTGACATTACAGACTGAGATTACACCTGAATATTGTTGAGGTTATTCGAAGCCTTAAGTTGTGAATGATCTTTGGAGACCTTAAAAAGGCGAGAATAATTAGAATATATGCTAAATCAATGTGCACTGTATACAAATGCTGTAGGCAAAGAAACTAATGATGTGTAAAAAACCTTTTTTTTACTCTAACCCTCTTTGTCAAGTTTCAAGTCATGAATGGCAATGAAATGCTTAAAATTCCAGGTATTTCATTGATTCAGTTCTCATCATCCATTTCCCTGTGGAATTAAAACAGGACAGTGACAGTCCAATGTTATGGATGCACTGAAAGAAAATATGTAATACATTTATGGTTGATTTGCCATTATGTTTCTCATCACTGCTCCCTATGAATCACACTGGCCTGTTTCTGACGTATGCCATTTCCTGAATCTGGATGCGTCTCAGCCTGTGTCCCAGAGAGTCAAGTGTGGGGTCAAGAGTTTCTACACAAAATAAAACGTCACTAACCTCTTCCTGCTAATCTCCTTGATCATGTTTGTTTCATCTGTTTGCCCGTGTGTGCATGTACGTGTGCCACAACAACACACGCCGTAAGGAGCAAATATCGACCCACTGACAAAAGTGGGCAGAGAGGTGTTTGCTTTTAAGTGTGGTGTTGGAGCGAGGGGAGCATGTACTTCTATAGGGAGGGACTCGATGAGGTCCCATTGCTTTTGACTTGCTGAACTTGCAGATCACAATGGGGGTTGGACAAGTTGGCAATCAATGGTGGACAGCAATCAGGATGACTGCTTCTGCCCTCATGGCCAATGCTAGTGGGACACAGACGGCTGGCCAGACGCTGCTTTAGATGGCAGGGAGTGAGTGTATAATGTGGCAAACAAGTGTGTGTGTGTGTGTGTGTGTGTGTGTGTGTTTGCATGCATTCATTGTGTGTGTGTGTGTGTGTGTGTGTGCATGCATTCATGGTGTGTGCATGCATTTAGTGTGTATGTCTGTGTGTGTGTGTGTGTGTGTGCATGCATTCATTGTGTATGCGTGCATTCATTATGTGTGTGTGTATGTGCGCATGCATTAAGTGTGTGTGTGTGTGTGTGTGTGTTAAGGAGGGGCACAACCATGTCCAGGGCAGCCCAGCTGGGGGGCTGGAGGATCTGTGAACAGCCTCATTATGTGCTGTCAGACACGTCTCTTGGTGGGGCCCCTGGAGAAAGATGGCACGCAGGGCCCCTGCCTTCAACATGACATCAATATTACAGTAGGGCTGGCCGCTGTATAGATAGAGTATAACAGGTGTACTGAAACTGAAAAGTGAATAATATAATCGCCACTTTCAACATATTCACCACTGTTACTTGTGTTTACATATTTATCATATTCATCACTTGGTATTTGGAAATCGATCTTTAAAAATGCAAATCGGTGCTCTATGTTCTTGGCAGATAAATCAATAACCGTGAACCATTAGGTGACCTTTTGCAGTTTAGATTAAATCAAGGCTGTCAATATTAATTGTAGCTCTTTTCGAAACAAGAACTAATGGGGGTTCGTTAGAGGACAAACATAAATACCCTAAATGTATAAATCTATATATACTAAATACTAAATACAGAAAGACAAACGTTATGTAACATCAGAAGTGACAAAAGCAATGCTAAATTATGTTTATCAGTGTGTTTGTGGCTGTTTTGTTATGTTATGTTGTTATTATGATTCATTATATAAAAGTACAAGCAACAAGCAACACTGGTCAAAAAACAATAATATGAATATCAAGTATCGAGTATAATGTCAGTATGAATATCAAGTATTGATAAAAGTTCAATAATATGAATATCAAGTATCGAGTATAATGTCAGTATGAATATCAGGTATTGTAAAAGTTCAATAATATGAATATCAAGTATAATGTCAATATGAATATCAAGTATTGTAAAAGTTCAATAGCGCGTCCTCGAAATAATGAAACGGAACAATTGCTCCACACACTTCTGCCTGAGAGTCTTCAAAAGCACATTTCATAGAAGAGCAGCTTGCGCTCATCATTTCTAAATTCTAACGAAATCATTTCATGTGAAATGATCCGATGATCAATTCAGTCTTCAGGCACATAATCATGTGGCACTTAACCAGGACAAAAATGTCAAAAGGTTGTTTGGTGAGACAATATTTACCTCTGAAATGTAGTGGAGTAGAAGTATAAGGTAGCAGAAAATATAAATACTCAAGTAAAGTACAAACACCTCAGATTTGTACTTAAGTACAGTACTTAAGACTGAATCTACTTGAGTAATGTACCACTGGAAGTTTCATATCAACTGTGGCGCCACCATGGTTAATAAATAGCTCCCCCCCCTCACACACACACACACACACACACACACACACACACACACACACACACTAATGGAGGGAAGGACGCTCACTGCTAAGATGCTGAGATGATGATGGGCAAATGAAAGGCTTTTAATTGAATGCCAGTGGGAGGGAGCTGGGGGTGGGGGGCCTGTGTAATGAGAGGCAGCCCCCTCTGAAGGCCACCGCTCTCAGTGTGCAGTAGAGAGAGGGCCGGGGGGGGGGGTGGTGGTGGTGGTGGTGGTGTGGGAGTGGACAGGGCTGCTGACGGCTGCTGTCTATTCGACTCGGCCCTAATTATGTCCCTGTCTCACGCCATTATGTAATGTATTCTCAAGTAATGTTAAGTCAGCTCTGTACCCCTAGTGTGTGGTGCGTGAGCACGCGTGTGTGTACATATGTGTGAGAAACCATTGCGTGCCCCTGCATACGAGGACCGGCTGTAAGATGAATAGATTGTGTTTGCCTGAATGGCTGCAAAAAGTAAATTATGTGCAGTTTCAGCAGATATGGATTTATGTCTTAACCTACTAGTCCACAGAGGGATTTTCAAGATGTCAATATGGCATATACTGTGAGCTGTGAACCTGTGATTAGAACTGTGATACTACAAGGACACAATTAAATTCCTGGCCATAGCCAAAGCACCTCAGGCAGTTTGCATTATATAATGTCATATAAAGCACATTCATTTAGCATGTTACAGATGTGGATGAAATTGGATAGATTCACTAAATGGCGAATTCGGACAGAATGTTTGCTTCTTGTCATAAATTGGCTAGCTCAATTAATGTAAAATTACCAATATTACAAAGTGTGGAGTGTATGTGGAGTGTGTGTGTGGTTGATATCTGGTCTACAGCCTCACCTGGTCTGAGTCAGACTGATGAGACTCTGGCTGGGTGGGGCTGCACACCTGTGGTGCAGAACAATCATGGCACCCAGGATTAACCAGCTATCACCACACACACTCAGGTGAGAGACACACACCACATACCCTCCACACAAGGTATGACAATATTCAAACATTCATGCTATATGATAGTGGGATCCTTAAAGGGGCTGCAGACAACTTTTCAACTTTTCCACCCGAACGTTTCAAATATTTTTGCGCCGCTGTCGCAAAAAGACAAACGCTTCCCGTTTCCTCTGAGCCTAGCAACCACAAACAACACAAGTCGCACATTTTTTAGAAATCTCCACAAAGGAAATGATCAACACTTTGGAAATAATAAAGAAAGAAGCATGTTCACTGAGGAGGTAAAGTGAAATTGGCATCATTTTATTTGGGAACAGACAAAAGCTACTGTAATGATGTGCATTGCATAGTAATACAATAGTCTGAATATTGCTTTGCACAAACAAGTATCGGCAGCAGGGGTTGGCGTCGCAGTGGAGGGGAGAGTAGAAGAAAACATTAGGGGGAAAACCGTTTATTCATTAATTTAGTCTATAATGGAGATGGGAAAGCAGATGAAAAAATCTTTAGTATGCAAAAAAGTAGCTTATGCAGATATAAGCAGATATGTGATCGCTAATGGGGATAGCTACCGATAGCTACTGGGGTAAACAAAAGCGCTATTCCTCCTGGTTTGGTTGCACAATGGTTGACGCATTTTCTTTGTGCCGTAAAGTGAGCCTTCATTTTTCCCGGGAGATCGTACCCGGTGGCAGACAGAGCTGCATAGTGAAAGCAAGGCTTGTAGGGAAGCTAAGGAAACCAATCTAAACGCTGATGGTGTCATTATTCTGTAGCCATTACACCGTGCAATCAACATTTAGGGGAGAGTCGCCCTAAATGTAACATGTTACAGTTGTAACACACACATTTTCTCTTGCTGTGCAAATGGCATCATGACCTGATCACGTCAGCATGTGGCCAGTGCCATACTAAAGTCCCTGAGAATTACTGACAGGATTCGTCTACTCTGCAGGGAATGGTGGCTAGAAAACCTTTTTACCACAATCAATATAAAAAATGAAGATCCAGAGGTTTTTTGGAATATAAAGTTCTGCTTGTATGTTGTGTCGCTAAAATTCACGCAGTCATCTGCATGTATCTGTTCTTCATCAGATAGCATAGTTTTCACATGTCATTCACGCTAGTTGTGGTCTGTAAGGAACGTCAAAGCATGGGTGCGACCAGCGGGTCATTTGTAACACGTGTTGCATTTGTAACTGCCTAGATTTGTGATCTTGATACATTTTCCCCTTTTTTTGCTTGTTTGTTTGCATTTCAAGAATGCCACTAAATAGGGAGAGTATTGTGGTTGGATAGTATTGGATATGGTTGTATAGTATTTTTACAACTTCCATCAATCAATTTCGCTGACTATGTAGGTGCAATCAATGTACTTGTCAACAAGGAAGGACACGAATGAGCCAGCTGGCCAGTACAGCCGGTACATTTATCGCGAGTACAAGCGGCCGAAATGAGCTTCCTCCGCAGGGTGGCTGGGCTCTCCCTTAGAGATAGGGTGAGAAGCTCGGTCATCCGGGAGGAGCTCGGAGTAGACCCGCTACTCCTCCGCGTTGAGAGGAGCCAGATGAGGTGGCTCGGGCATCTAGTTAGGATGCCTCCCGGACGCCTCCCTGGTGAGGTGTTCAGGGCACGTCCCACTGGTAGGAGACCCCGGGGAAGACCCAGGACACGCTGGAGAGACTATGTCTCTCGGCTGGCCTGGGAATGCCTCGGGATCCCCCAGGAAGAGCTGGCCGAAGTAGCTGGGGAAAGGGAAGTCTGGGCTTCCCTGCTTAGGCTGCTGCCCCCGCGACCCGACCCCGGATAAGCGGAAGAAGATGGATGGATGGATGGATGGATCCTTGGTATGAAATCAACGTAAAAACAGTTGCTTGACTGAAATATTGTTAATTTGCCATGAAAACTATTGGTTTAATGCTGTTTTTTAGGCGTGTTACAACCGTAGCTCACGCTGTTACAATTGAGAGTCACATGTGCTTCAGTTGTAACATCGGACATAAAATAAAAAATAAATACAATTTAAAAAAGAGTGAAAAGTGAAAAATGTTACAATTATGGCAACTCTCCCCTACTTCATATTGATACGTTAAAGCAAAAAAAGTTGCCTACAGCACCTTTAACATATTGCAATGTATGATGTATTACAGATGTAAAGCTACAGTTACTTTGTCCTCATCTTGAGTTATGAATTATGTATTGAGTTATGAGTTATGGATGCAGATTGCTCTGAATCAAGACCTCTGACCACAGGATAAAAAAATACACAAACTAGGTGAGTCCAGTTAATAACAACAGAAGGGATGTAGGTCAGAGACAGTCAAAATATGGTCCTTGGACACGTCTTCTTAGCGAGGTATCTAGTTGTGCTGCTTGAGATCCTGAATATGTAAATATACTCACGCTGGCCTATGTTTGTTTTTTTGAGACAGAGCCAGTCATGGTACTTGAAGATGGTCTAAAATTGGCCTTCTTTTCACTGGGTCCATCCAACACAAACCCTGTTTCCCTGTTTGATGACGGATATAAGAATAGACTTTCTAGAATCTCAACATTGCAGTCACTGCATAGCCAATGCATGCGGATGATGTTACCGGTAAAGTTTGTTGAACTTGGGGTTGCTGTGAGGACATCACGACGACAGGGAGGGGGGGGGGGGCGGCGAGGTGGGCTGGTGGTCTTAGCATTGTTTCCCACTCTGAAACTTCCCGCCGAGTGCATTTCAGACATCTCAGAGGAGACACGTTCAGAAGCAATGCACCATTAGACCCGAGGCGTGCTCGTAACAGGGGGTGAATCACCACTTAAACACTGGTTAACAGACGCACACACAAACTCACTCTGACACACATTATGTATTTCCACAAAAATATGCATGTGGAATACAATCAATATAATATCCAATATCCTTCGTCGAAATGCAATGTAAAACCCTATTGGCTTCACACATGGCACTTGACAGTTTTTCAGTGTGTAGCTTTATGCCGACGGGTGTGTTTGAATACACTTAGAAACTCGCTTAGTATTGCTTTGGTCTTCAGGAACAGCATTTAATCTGTTAAGAGACGTCTCTCTCTCTTTGTTGTATTTCTACAGCAAATCTACAACACATCCAGCGTTGTTCAATTTACGACCAGAGATATCGATACGGTCAGAGATTAGAGCGCTACTTTTAGCTCTGGGAGGGAGTCTCAGATCAATATTCACCCGTCACCAGGCAAAAAGGTTCATTTGGGAGATCTGTGGCAGCAATGGAGGGCAGTGGAGGTCAAATGCTATA
This sequence comes from Merluccius polli, assembly GCA_030340625.1. NCBI lineage: Eukaryota > Metazoa > Chordata > Actinopteri > Gadiformes > Merlucciidae > Merluccius > Merluccius polli. The sequence goes on from JAOPHQ010000621.1 coordinate 33,623, forward strand.
ACTTCAAGCAAAAATTGTCCTTTGGGGTATTTGTTTTTTGATGATGTCCGGCTTACTTAAATCCACGGTCTCAAACCAAAAAAAAGAAAAGAAACGTAGAGTGTCTCTAGAGACTGTGTCTCTAGAAGTACTGGTGGGGAAGTATTGAGACTCCTGCGTGTGGATTGGTTATTACAGAACCGCTCCCTGAGAGACTGGACACTGACCCATCACTAAGTTTGGACATTAAAGTTTAGGTTGAAGTGTACTACCTCAGAATACAAACTCTTTCTACACACAATGATATATTAGGCCTACATGTGCAATGTCCACCTAAACCTATTAAGCTGTTGAGTAAATATAATATATAATATAATAACTGCATACATTATATATATATATATTTTTTAAGAGGTGGACATTCTACAGTAGCATGACTGTACAGATAGATGGACAAATGCCTTCCTCTTCTTATTGCTACACTTTGATCAAAAGGTAAAGTTGTTAGCTGTTAAGACGTTGAAATAGTCAACATTTTCCACTGTCGGCACATAATGTCTTTTTCGATTTAATAAACCTCCACAAGGCGGGGGGGGGGGGGGGGGCGGGGGGGGGGGGGATTTATTTCTTCTTTCTAAAAAGATGCTCCCGGTCTAATGAAAGTGTCATTTATTGATTAAGCGATCTGTGATATATTGACCTATTGCTCTGTGTGAGGCTCGTGACCCTCCCAAATGATGGCTTTTAGGTATAGCAGCCACCGACAGTTCGCTTGACTAACGTGTTTATTGAAGCTGGGGCTATTTTTAGCTTGGCCCTGGGCGGTTGCCGTTAATGTTGCACCGGGGCCATCGCTCAGCAACGGCACCACCAGAGGATTATGCAGATTCCATCCTCTGCCCTCCTAGTGCATCCATAGATGCTGTGATGATGGATACCTGTCAGCGCTGATGAGGCGTTTTACACACGCTACAGTTCTGTGGGCACCTGTGTGTGTGTGTGTGTGTGTGTGTGTGTGTGTGATTGTATGTGTGTGCGTACATGTGTGTCTGTGTGTGTGCGTGCGTGCGAGTGTGCATGCGTGCATGCGTGTGTGTGTGTGTGTGTGTGTGTGTTGACACTTTGAATCACACTGTGATGCCTCAGTACTGGCTTAGCTTTTTTTTATGTATTCAAATTAAAAGCAGAGGTTTGACCAAAACGTTATGAATAAAATCTATAGCATGGATGTAATATTTTATGATATATGTTTATACATCAATATTTTAGATAAATATTTGATTTTTAAAAAAATGTTTTGTCTGTCCATAAGGGGACTGAGAGGAGATTGTTGTGGTGTTGAGGAACATCACAAAAGATTATAATATATTAGCTCTTTATTTATGAGTTTAAGTACAGCATCTAATCTAAATATATATATCCACCATGGCGTTTTAACTGCCAGCAATAAAAAGTGGGGGATCCTAATTCTAATCTACAGTATATTGATATAAGATATAGGCCTACCTAACTAGCGACAAATGATATCATAGAATAATAATTGAATCAAAGACAAGCTCACAAGAACATGAAAGAGTTCACTTAGCATAATCAAATAGCAACTAAGGAAATCAACAAACACATCAACAAACAAAAGCACAAACGCCTGATTTGATGACGTCTGTCTTTATGTGAGCACTACATCACAGACAGGGGGCAGGGTTTGAATCCAGAGTCCCTGCAGCAGGGCAGGTTAGGTGAAGTGTCTGGAAAGATGAACACCGCTAGGAGGGGACATACAGTACAAATGATTATGGATATGTGTTAACTTGGAATGAACCACAACAACATTAATAAAAGAAGGACATGGTCTTTCCTCACATTGTAAATCCCAAATGACTCGGATGACTAAGACGTTTTATGACACACATAATTTGTAATTATGAAAGAGTTGATTTAAAGGTCAATTTATTGAAAATCGCTCAAGGAAAATAAACAAAGAAAAGGGAGCGAGAGAGACACACACAGAAAGAGAGAGAGAGAGAGAGAGAGAGAGAGAGAGAGAGAGAGAGAGAGAGAGAGAGAGAGAGAGAGAGAGAGACAGAGACAGAGACAGAGACAGAGAGACAGAGACACACACACACACACACACACACACACACACACACACACACACACACACACACACACACACGGAGAGAGCGAGAGAGAGAGAGAGAGAGAGAGACACACACACATACACACACACGCACGTGGGAGGGGGGAGGGGGCTACTCCAGTGGGCGGGCTGGTGCTGAATGAACAGCTCCAATAGAAAAACGCGCGCCTGTGGGCCAGCATAGTATCCCGTCCCGCGGTGCTCCCACAGCGGCGCACGGAGCGGTCCAGTCCGGGTGACAACAACCACCACCACCACCACCACCACCACACAGACAAGACAGCCATGAGCCCGCCAAGCTCCCCGTCCTCCAGAACCACCGCGCCGCAGACCCCCGCCGCCGCGAAGCCTTGGTGACCATGAAGAGGCAAAACGTGAGGACCCTCGCCCTGATCATATGCACGTTCAACTACCTGATAGTCGGCGCGGCGATCTTCGACGTGCTGGAGTCGGACAAGGAGGCCAGCCAGCGTACCGAGCTGGACCAGAGGAAGGGCGAGCTGCTGCGGACCTACAACCTGTCCGCGGCGGACTTCGAGGAGCTGGAGCGGGTGGTGCTGCAGCTCAAGCCGCACAAGGCCGGCGTGCAGTGGAAGTTCGCCGGGTCGTTTTACTTCGCCATCACCGTCATCACGACCATAGGTAGGAGGACGTGCGTTTCGGTACAACTTTTTTTTGTTTTTTTTAGTTTTTTTTTAGCCTCCTCTCTTCCTCTCACACATACACACACACAGAGACGCGCACGCACACGCACACATACATACACAGACGCAAACACAGACGCGCACGCACACACACACACACACACACAGACGCACGCACACACACACACACACACAGACACAGACGCACGCACACACACACACACACACACACACACACACACGCACACACACGAATCGATGACTGAATACAAGTGAATAGATTTGAGTTGAATTAAACCCCAGTTTAAACCCTGATTAGATGTGCATGCATGGGTTGTCCTGCCTACAACAATGATGACACTTCACTCAGGGATGGCTTGAATGCATGATTACTTTTCAGCTTAACAGCTTTTACCTGCGGCTCAAGCTGGGGCGTGACAAAAACCCCGTCCCATTCAAGTTGTTTGCCTTGCATTAATGTGAACATGTATCTCATGTGGGTCTGTGTGCACGGCGTGGTGTGAGGCAACTGGTGGCTACCAACGTTGTAAAGTAAATGTTGCAAGGTGTGCTTGCACAAAGCGGATCCACATGGACGGTCAACTCTGTAACTTCCCCTCACGGTGGTTTGCACTTGTTGTCCATCTGCAGTCCCTGGGCAGGTCGACACAAACACTAATACAATGAATGCACGTAAGGTTCAAAATACAATAAATACTAAAATCAGTCATAGATCCAAGTATACATTCATCATTATAGCCAACAATATGCAATATGTGCAATAATTCCCACTCCGACCCCTCCCTCTGTCAACAATTTTCACCCCCCCCCCTCGACTCCCTCCCCAGCTATCACCTGCAGTTCTTACTGTAAACATCAGGTCATACATGTGTAGTGTATGACCTGTATGTATCACCCTCAACAGCTTTTATCCAACCATCGCCAACCTGCGCCCAAACACACATATGCACACACACACACACAGCGATGACCATGTGATGACCGGTGGCTCATCACACCAGGCCTGACCTGCCTCTGAAACCCTATCACATGTGCGCTACTAATTGCACACTAAGCTAGCCTTGGTGTCCATAACAGCAGCCTGTAATTGTAAGCCTGGCAGACATCCATCTACACAGTGATTAGCTTATCACTCCGCTATTAAGTATTGATGACAACACCGAAACCCCGCTGTTCCATTGACCTCCCCTCCAACCCCATCACCAGCGCACACCGCCCTGTGGACTGAGTGGTGTGTGTGTGTGTGTGTGTGTGTGTGTGCTCCTGTGTGCATAACAGCACTATAGCCAATGAGCTCTCGCCGAGTACTTACAGAGTACTGCCGAGCCGAGGGGACAACATACATTAAAACATTAAAAAAACAAAACAACAACTAACAAGTAGTCGTTTTTTTAGAGCTCTCCAGTTATGCCAAGTTATGCATATTGATACGCGTATCTGTGACAGTAAGAGCATGTGTGTCCCTCTCCATACCCCCACACACACACAATCAACAAAAGCCAGATTCATAATGAGAAATTCACATCCCAAAAGGAAAATTTGTCAGCCGCCGTCTTCGTCTTTTTCCGATATTACAATTTCACAATGATAAGCTGTGGTATCGTGCTCCTTGAAATGTCTTTGTATTTCCATATAGAGTGAGCCTACGTTAAACTTTATTGGTCATGGAATTGAACCCCCCCCCCCCCCCCCCGCCCACTGTTTGATCACATCCTCTGTGAACAAATTAAAAAAAGGCGACTTCTTTTTAAAGCAAGGCAAGTGAAGTGAGGCCCGTCTTTATACAATAACACATTCATTAGCCTAAAGTATACACACATTCACGTCGTCTCCTATAGAAGCAGAACAACAGGCCATCGCCCCCCTAACCCTTCTTGAATTACTTAATCACCCAAATGGTCAAATGACCCAAGGAAAAAACCCTCTAAAGACGACACAGCAAAGATGATAGCAGAACTGTCAGTGTTTCATTTTATTTTTCTGTTGTGTATACAGTGGCTCTACCAAAACAGCCAATTTCTCTTCTCCGTTTGACAGTCAGTTACAGTTTTTACTCTAACTCTTTATAATACCACATGTTCACATCCATTTATTATATCTGGCAGCTCTTTAAAAAGCGTCTTCCCATTGTATGTTGTGATGGGAGTGAATGTATTGTGGGAAAAGAGAATACAAACTGAATTGGTTTTAACCTTTGAACCATATAACATGTATTAGTGTATTTGCCCTCTCTCATGCACACACACACACACACACATGCACACACACATGCACACAAACACACACAAAACACACACACACACAAGCAAACACGCACACACACGCACACACACACACACACACACACACACACACACACACACACACACACACACACACACACACACACACACACACACACACTCTGTCTCACTCAGAAGAATATCCTCTGTGTTTATTATCACTACATGAATGCCAGAATCAATTTGTCACGATAATGATACATTTAAACTCATGAAACAAATGGATTCTGTGAAGCTCTTGCTCTCTGAGCATATGGCTTTAGTGAGGAAGAGCACTAATTCATGAGAGACAACATGCTGCTTTGATTACGACTGAGATGCCCTTCCCTTGTAAATGTGTTTGTGTTCCCAGATCATTTGGCGGTTTGGTTTTCCATTTGGCGGAAATTGAAAAAGAAGAGAAGCAACGCAACATGTTGATAAAGTATGAGGGTTGTGAGTGTGAAACGGTTCTCATCCTCTCTACTCTGTGCAGTCTGTTGGGGTGCCAGTGCTTGAATACTAATGTGTGCCGAGGAGAAGAGGTAACATGACCAGTGCCAAGTGTGACTTTCGGGTCCTTCTAGGGTGTAGAGGGTTGAGTCTGTCACTGGATACCGTCTCCATGTTTTTCCACCTAAAATATGAGAGATGGAGGGGTCAGGGATTGTTTTTGTTTTGTTTTCCTGCTTATGGTTTGATTGCGTATTTTCTTTCCATTGACGTTTCCAGGTTTTGAATTATTATTAAGAGCCACTTTTTGCTTTCTCTCCACATTAGGGCAAACTAGTTATACCTGTGTAGCACTGCCCAGCTGGGTTAAATAGGGGCTGACAGGAGCGTCTCCCAGTTATTCTGCTCCAGTTGGAGCGGCAACGCGATGAGACGTTTCTTTGTTTTCCGAATCTTGTGTGTGTTTTCTTTGTTGTTATATAGATGGAAACACCATTAGTTCTCCTACACCCATTTTAATTCTCTCTTGTTTTCCCCCAGAGTCCTCCCACCTCTTTTCATTTTGTTTTAGGTTTGTTTTTTCCTTCAGTCATTCTGATAGATTGGGTGGGCGACCATGGTGGACACAGTGGATCCCCATGGACATTTTAGACCCACAGGGTATAGGCTGCATCTTTGAGAACCCGTCAGAACAACTTTAACTTGGTCTGTGTTTTCTGGAGCGATAATAGTGATGATTTGTTTCCTGTGGAAGACCGCAAAACATGATGCATGATATTGCATGATCGCAATTTTATACCACGGCCATTTCTTCTACCGTATACAGAAGGCAAACTGTCCCTGCAACGCATGGCTATTGTGTGACCTTTAAAACAAAAGAAGAGTATACAGAGTTAAGCAGTTAAGCTGTTGTGTGTTCTCCCATTGATTTAATTTCAAATTCCTTTTTCGCTTTTTGTTGTGAACTGTAGGCACGTTTTTTAATACCCCCATAAAGACGATCATAATGGCTCTATTGAAATGTAACTCTGTAACAGACACTACAACTGTCCACACAGTATCACCACATTATGCAAAACAGTCTTTTCTCATCACAAGGAAAGAGATAGATGGTTTTCATTGGAGAATTGGTGGGTGTTCAGCGTAGACAATATACAAACGATTCTGATTAAAATGGAAATACGTCAAAATGTCGCATGAATAGTATAAGTATAAGTATTGCAGGTTATTTTGTTAATCTGGATCGTATTCTCTCAGCTTGTGTGTGTGTGTGTGCGCGTGTGTATTTTAAAGTAGACAGGGGGGACTTTGCACAATGCAAGCGTCCCCCTGACCTTATGTAAAACAAGCCCAGCGTATTTTACCTCCTATGAGTGTGTGTTGGGCTGGGCGCCGTGAACATAACCACTGAGATGAAATGTGACAGAGGCAACAAACAGGCACAAACATACAGTGAAGGAATAGAAGAGTGCAGAGTTCTCCTACGTCCCCATGCGTTTGTGTGAAAAAGGGGGAGCGAGTGTGTGTGTGTGTGTGTGATATTTGAAAGACAAAGTGGGATCCTGGATCATAGGCAAATTTCAAAGATTGGAAGACAAATTAGGGCACTGAGTTGAGTTTACCGCAGTGAAACTAGAGTTCCCCCTGAATTGACTGGAAAGACGAGACCGCGTGTAATGTATTGCATTGTCTGTGTGTTTTTTTTACTTGCTTTCATCAACACTTGACACATGGTTTTCTGAATAGTAGTAGTTCCTTCTTTTTTTTGTTGCTAGTTTTCAGTATCTTACATCAAAATACAATGAATGTGTAATTTTACTTATCATGCAATATACAATTCACAATCTGAAACAGATCACTATTCATTTTTCACTCTCATACAAACAAACACTACAAACATGTTAGAGAAACACAACATAACAAAAACAAACAACAAAACATAACAGGCCTCTTATGACCATTACAGTTACCATCTACACAATACAACACTAACCAACTTTAATCAAGTCTTGTCCTCAGTAGTAGTCAGTCAGTTAGTAGTAACGGTCCTCAGACCTGGTTGAAAACATGCTCTCTCCCTGCTACTCTATAAGTGACTCTTTCATATGACGCCATACGTTCAAACCATCCCTTGAATGTGGTCGGCACGTTTGACTTCCAATGTCTTAAGATACGCTTAAGTAACAATCAGATAAAGTACAGTACTTTGGTGTCAATCCCAGCACACATGCTGGGGTGTTAGTCAGGTGGACTCTTAATACTTTACTCAAGAAAAAAACAATCTCATTCCACATGAATTAGATTTTCTCACAATCATATAATATATGTACCAAAGTACCCCCCTCCTGTCCACATCTCCAACAGGTGTCACTTTTCATTAATTTCAGCCTGGAGAGTTGACTTGGGGTGAACTTCTGTTCAGGATTTTATACAATATAAGTTGTGATTGGGCTTCACGAGAACAGCCAAACCAGGATTATTATTTTTTTCTTCCAATCTACGTCAGGAATTACTTCACCAACATCTTTTTCCCAACTAATCCTGAGTCCCTCCAAGTTAGGTGCATGCACAACCATAATATGATTATAAAATCTTGAAGCCCCATCTTCACATGCCCTTTTTTATAAAATAATGATTGAATCCCTGTTAATGTGTCAATATTAACCTTGATGCTTGCCCTTATGCAGTGCCTAAACTCTAAAAATCTCCCAAACTGATTACTGTCCAAATTAAAATCACTTTTAATAGCGTCAAACGATCTTAATTCTCCTCTCCCCAACCAAGTCACCCGAACAATTAATTTAATTCCTGCTTTAATCTAAGAATCTCATCGGATGGGCTTTTTATCTATAATCATTGTCTTATAAAACCAAATTGAAGCTTTAGGTGTCAAACAAGGATTGGAATTGGTTAAAGGAAGGGTAATTGGTAATATAAATGAGATAAAGCATCTTAGGAGCTATTATCATCTTGATTAGATTCATTTTATCTAAAAGAGAGATATTCATTTTAGCCCAGTTCTGTAGCACAGTTAGGGGAGATGTTAGTTTTCATTATCACTACCAGTCCCAGTACAAGCTTAACACCTAGATACGTCATCCACCTCGCATGCAGGCATCCATCTAAACTGCCACTTTTCTCTAATAACTGGTTGTGGGCATATTCGAGATAGTAGCATAGACTTATTCCAGTTCACAGTATAGCCAGAAATCTCAGAAAACCAATCAATAACTGAGCAAATGCTCTCATAGCTGCTGTCTGAGGGTTGCTAGAGGTCAGTACAATGTCGTCCGCATACAAAAATGATTCATTTTCTTCTTTAGCAGCTTTTAGCTGTTATGCTGCACAAAACGGGAACAAACTACCAGCTGAACTGAAATCAGCCCCAACTGTGAACATTTTTAAATCCAGGTTAAAAACACTTCTCTTCTCCTGTGCTTATGATTGAGCTTGTTTTTGTAAATTTTAATTGCACTATGTCCTTTTAAATCATGATTTTATGCTGCTCTTATAGTATTTTATTTATTTCTATTCTTCTGTAGTTGTTTTTATTTATTTATTTATTTTGATTTTTTTTTACATTTTATTTCAATTCTTGTTTTATGTAAAGCGCATTGAGTTGCCATTGTGTATGAAATGCGCTATATAAATAAAGCTGCCTTGCCTTGCCTTGCCTTTACCTGTTACTACACATTTCATATTTTGGTTTGCAATGGCTTTCTGCAATGGCTACTAGTTCTGAATGTGCCACGCCTTAACTTAAAGGAGGGCGATATCCCATTATTGACAACAGTAGCCATCGGGTAATTGTACCTATTGAATAAATGATGGCGTAGAAAATAAATGAAAATTCTACCTCATCGACCGCCTTCTCAGCATCCTGGATGAGAAGGTACTGTAAAATATCTGGCCCACCCAATCTCTTAATACCATCCAAATGCGTTTCTTGAATAAGAGCTGTTTCTAGTTTTTTTTCTCTTGCTAACATGGTGGAAACCATCTATGTTCCAGGATACTACTTTAAGCATACCCATATCACCTTATTATTTGGATACATTTTTAGATAGTAAATAACTATCTATACCTTCCTTTCCCATGACTTTTGTACGTTGAAATGCTGTGTATAGGGCTAAACGTTGTAACTGCAAATACTGTAATGGCCACTGTCTGGATTATATCACACTGTAGACATATGAGGCACAACATTTTACATAGAACATTAAACAAAACAAAAACCAGAAAAACCAACATCCTATCCATAACTCTGAATGGTCCCAGGACCACAACCGTAATAACCTAGCAAACACAAATCAAACAAAAACACGTTTTCTTTTCCTTTGGTTTCGTTCCCTCGCTTATTTCGCTACGTTAAGCGCACAGCCTGAGTACAGATGACTGGATGGTTGCGTGTGTGCAGTTGTTTTTGTTTGTCAGCGTGTTTCCCTACTATGTCAAACTCCCAGGGCAGCCCACAAAATAATGGTGGATATTTCATCATCTTAAAGGCAATCACAGCATAGATCCATCCATCTCAGTAGACTGTTACCCTCAGACTCAACCATCGCTTTACCCAAGAAGACACGCAGGGGCTATAGGCGAGATTGGAGAAACTGGAGAAAAGACAAAAACGTTACAACCAGCTTTTATTAGCTCCGGTAGCGTTTGTTGATGTACATAATCCGGTGGTGGGGTTGGGGGGGGATACCATGTGAGCCTTGTTGATAGAAGGAACTGGCTTTTGGGTTCACATGGCCGGGGGGGGGAATGTTTACCTTTTGTTGCACTTCGTCTGCTCTATGCACGTCTGCTTTGCATGGAAACTTGCATGCTTGCCTTTGAGACTTGCCACGAAGCAAAAACACGACTTGTTGTATTTAGTAGACATAATAATCTGGCAAGGTCCGAGGCTGGAGTGGAACCAAATGAAATACTATGCAGCGGTAGGCCTTTTCTCCGTCTCCAGATTTATATTGAGCCTGTTTCCAGGATATAAACATTGACATTGCACGACCTGTACAGTATAAACCCCTTTGGCCTGACAAACTGAATCACAGTTTCCCACTTGTGCATACGTATATTGATCCAAAAAAAAGAGAACGAATATAAACTTAGGAAAGTGTTCCATTCCAGCTCCAACATCATCTCCACTATAATCGCATGGCTGGAATAGTGAATGAGAAGCCAGAGGGTTTTAGCAAGAGCTGGACAGGTAAAGCCGTTTGATTAATGTCCTAATCCTCCCACGCTGGAAATTTGAGATTAACTGAGTCGTGTCGCAGTTTTTTAGAAACAAGATATGACTATCAACCCAAACAACAGCACAGCTGTGCTTGGATGAAACAAAGTACATTTCCAAAATCATATTGCTCTACTACTATTTATAGATTTTGAGTCAGCAATAAAACAACACACAATAAGACAGTCCGTCAAAGACTATAGTCATAGATTGCGGGAATTATATAACATTACCATGGATGTGTTATGTGTGCTTTGGAGCCTGTGGAGTCACAATCAGATCCAGAACACATCCCAGCCTTTCCTCCCCTCTCGTGTCGGGCTGTAAATAAGTGACACTGATATCCATGGCGACTGACAGGAGGACCAGGGAGCAGTGAGCTGCATCATCCCGGGGTCTGTCTGGAGGAGGGGACGACAGCTTGTAAAAGCCATCACAGGGTAGTGCTGTCTCAGGGATAAAAAGCGGGGGGTCCGGTGGAACAGTTTTGCTCTTCTTCATGACCTGAAAAGGAAAGGTATTGTCGGTACTTTTTCCGGCAGCGAGATTTCCAAGAAGCTGCAGGAGGAAGGAGAGCGATAGTGGCTGCGAATTAAGATTCGACACGTGTGTTTGAATCATACTTGCCAGATACTGGCAGTTTACTTTTTTTTTCTTCATTGTTTTGATTGACACCATACATTGTTTGTTGCCGACAAACAATGTATAAACAGCACTCACATGAGCTGGGTGTTTGATCAAATATTCCTTTTTGAAGACGTTTTCCCTATAGTGGTATATATGCATGTCTACGTCTATAAATGTATGTACATTCTCAAGTGGCTGTATGACTCGCAAATTGGGTTGATGCACAATGTCCACTGGACGTTGTGTAGTAGGCCCTACAGCTTGAACTCTGAACACAGCCACGACTCAGCGACAGCGGGACATAGACTAATGTGCCGTGGCACAAACAGCACATTTCCAAAACAAGGCGAAGAGGGAACGCTTGAGAAGGACACAGAGACACTGAATCATCCGAAATAACAAACCAGTTATAAAGAGTGTGATAAAACACAGCAACCATCGCAGGAACCATCGCAGGAACCATCGCATCGCAGACGGGGACAAACGTACCTATAAAGAAAAAAAAAAGGGATATGGCAGCCAAACAACACTCTGATACTGGTCTGTGCTAACGAGACAGTGGGGTTTAGCGGGGGTCCTGCTGCGTGCTGATTGGCTGTGCATTGAGATGCCAGCGGGCTGTGTTTCCTGTGCCGGGATATAGCATGGAGGTTGTGCGACCTTTGTCTGAAAAGTCCTCTCTCTCTCTCTCTCTCTCTCTCTCTCTCTCTCTCTCTCTCTCTCTCTCTCTCTCTCTCTCTTTATTCTCTATTATATTGCAACAGCTGGATGGTTTTGCATGTTTTTTGCATGTGTGTGTGTATATGCATGTATATGTGTGAAAGTGATAGTCTGCAATGTATGCAAGTGAGAATTTGTGCATGAGACATTGTGTGTGTATACACACACACATACACACACACATCTGAGCATGGAGAGGTGAAGAGCCAGCGCTGGGTGTGTTTACGCTACGCTCTGATCCATGGCTTTCATCAATGTCCCTTTCCATAACAAACCTCTGAGAACTTTCCCCCTCTAATTCACCAGGGCCTTGGACAGCTTCGCACCGCTTAAGGTTTCAAAGAGCACTCCTACACGTGCAACACGCACAGCTCAGCGCTCCTCACTGGGAGCTCATCGTTTGAAAGCGTTATTCGGCCCCGGCGGTGCCAAAAATGTGTGCACCTTGCCAGGGCCCCGCGTCCCAAGAACACACTTTTTGTTTCCAGTTTGAGTCGCTCCTCGTGTCTATCCGTGCTCCACCTCTCCCAGAAGCCAACATGGGTGAAGTGGACTGTCACACACACACACACACACACACACACGCATACCCCCCCCCCCCCCCCACCACCACCACCACATCCTCCATATCCCCCCCCCCACCACCCCGAGGGCCGACGCATACGGGAGCGGGAGCGAACACTGCCCTCGATGTATATTCTTACAGAAAAGAACCAAGTACAAGAAACCACCCTAGGCCTAATAATGGACCCCCCCCCCCCCCCCCCAACCACACACAGGAAAAGAGAAGAAAGAAAAGAAATACAAGGTCGCTGTAGAATCCTATTCTCTCTCTGCGTGCTGTTAAGTCATTCTGACACCAGAGCTAGCAGAAGTGGTGCATCTGGTAGCTACTCACACCCCGAATGTGTGAGGGTGGGATAAAAAAAAGAAAAAAAAGGGTGGCTGGGCAATAATAGTTATTGATGGCGCTACACACACACACACAACAGGAAACTGCAGCACCTAATTGGTGATGACGGGATAGGTGCACGAGATTTGAGGTTATTCTTGTTTGGCTTGTGTGAGAACGACTGTGAGGGGGAAAAAAACATTGGACAGTTATCCACTTCAGTTAATGGCATACAGATCTCTTTGAATGAGCCTGCCGTCATCGTGGTTGTAGATTTCATAGTAATTCGATTCTCAGCAGAAAGTGCCTTTTCTATTTTTTTTTCTATATTAAGTCTATTTATAAAGTATTATTAAATATATAATTCAGAAATTCAAAGAGCACACAACTACACAAAATGAGTTGTTTCCTAAACACTGTTTTCAAGGTGTATGCATTGCATTTTTTGCATAGTTAAAAATTCATTATTTAAAAAAAAAACATTTTCTCAAAGGGTTGCAAAGCAGTGCCACATATTGGCACTGCTGATATATCCACTGATATTATAACTCCATATGACTGGGTTTGCTATGAAGGGAGGAGAGGGGAGTTAAAGAAACGAAAGCTGGGTCTATCCACTCTATCCTGTCTGCCATATGGACCGCCTGAGGCGGTGGACACACTACCTCACCAAGGTGAGACGGAGACATGAAGCAGACTCACATGCACACACACACACTCACTCACACGCACACACACACACACACACACACACACACACACACACACACACACACACACACACACACACACACACACACACACACACACACAGACTCACACACACAGACCCACATGCACACACACACACACACACAGACTCACATGCACACACACACATGCAAGGACACTCTCAGTCTTACACACGCAAGGACACAGACACGCACGCACACACACACGTTTATCTAGTGAAAAACTAAAAAACTTTAGAGCAGGTTGTGCTTTAAAGTGTATATTTGTATTTATAGGTTCTCCTCATCCAACCCAGTCTCACGTCAAAACATGTAATAACTACGTTTTGCGCTGTGGACCAACGTAGCTATGACACGTTTTGACGTGAGACTGGGTTGCCTCATACTAGAATCTAAGACCAATTCAGAAATGTGTAAGTCTTGAACCTCTCAGTTTATTTTCAATTTCCAAGGAGCGTTATCAACGGGCACAGACCAAAATATTCTCTGGACTTAAGATAGACTTACAACCAAGCTATGAAACGTGTGACTGTAAATTAAACTTTTACCAAATTCTGTCAGAAGTATGGCAAACACATCTTTCTTATCAACAAAAGCTTTACGTATATTCTATCCTTTTCTTTTTGAAAATATACCGTCCAGTTTGTTTAATGCTGTCGCGATTCAACAGACAGACCACACATTCCATTAGCGGCAGCCCCAAATGACGTAAATGGTTGTGATCGGGCCGACCAGGGCCAGGTCGGCTGGAAATCTGCCTTAACGGGACGGTGGCCGGATGTATCTCCCAGAGCAAATAAAATGAGCTCGCAGATACATGTTCTCCACTTACCAATTTGAAACAAGTGTAAAAAACTCAAGATCTGGTGGGTGGATGGGCACATTCATCATTTTAAATAGTTTTGAACTAAACATGACGACTGCAGTGAGAGAGTTACTAGAACTGTTTGTTCTCTTGACAAACGCAAATATTGCGTCACGTGTGATAAGCTTTCAACAGAAATGTGTCATTTATTATATTTCACACCGAGTTTTCCAGCAAGCATCCATCACGTGATCTTTTATGTCATGTTTTTCCTTCCATTATATTTATTCTCCCTATCAGAAAGGTGACAGTGAAAGCACATCCAAAAGAGCAGCTATTGACTAAAGCCTTGTTTGTTTGAGATTAAACTCCGATCGGCGTCTTTCCATCCACCGCCACCACCGCCATTGTTTTCATCCACACGCCTCTACCTAAGAGTCTCTGTGTATTTGTTCAGCGATAAATAAGCTCCGCCCACTGTCACACAATACAGTTAGTACAGTTAACAGCAAAAAAAAAAACTAAAAGAAAGAAAGGTGGAGTGCATGAGGACAGCCAAGGCCAGATGGATCCAGGTTCACATGACACCTCAGTGAGATCCATTACCTGCTTTAATTGCATTGGGGGGGGGGGGCACAGGTTGCTGTGCCAGGTGCCTGATAACAAGGCCCCTGGCATCACGTGACCCCCCCCCCCCCCCCCCCCCCCCCCCCCCCGACATGTGATAGCATAACGACCTGATGTCCGGCCATCCAGAGCGGAGATGCAGCCAGAAACCTATGGAGGCCACAAAATGCATACACAATACATACATGCATACTGTGCTTACATATGTGCATACATACGTACATACATACATACATACATACTTAAGTACGTACATACATACATACATACATACTTAAGTACATACATACATACATACATGCATACTGCACACGCACGCACACACACACACACACACACACACACACACACACACACACACACACACACATACATAAATGTGCACACAAGTATCATCCCACTCCTCTCCATCAAATAGTAATTTGAAACTCTCAACCGCATTGCATTGTGTGTGTTTGTGTTGTCATCTGTGCGTGTGCAAATGTGTTATTCGTGTGTGTGTGTGTTTGTGCACGTGTGTGTGTGCAAAATAAATGTGTTATTCATGTGTGTGTGTGTGTGTGTGTGTGTGTGTGTATCTGCTGTCTCCTTTAGTGTGCTCCTGTTGGCTACCGCTGCTGCTGCATTTGTGTCAGTTACGAATACGAGCATCTGTTTCCCGAACACAGCTTGCTACCCAGGCCAGCGCCGGGCTGTGTATGGCGCGTCCATCAGACAGGAGTCAGGTGGCGAGCGGCCCGAGCCCGGGGCTCCTGCATGCAATTTGGCAGACGAGCGGAGGGAACATAATCGTGCCGCATTAAACATAATGAGACTGATAGATAAAGAGAGCGAGAGAGAGAGCGAGCGAGAGAGAGAGAGACAGAGAGAGGGGTCAATGATATAGGAAAAATAAGATAAGGCAGAAAAAGGAGAGTGGGGGCCGGGGGGGGGGGGGGGGGGGGGGGGGGGGTGACTAGAGGACAGACCGCAAGACTGACAGCAGCTATTTTTAAACGAGAGCTTAGGGCTGAATAAAACATCCACCGGCTGGGGCTACGCGAGTTGCAGTCTTGAAATCACAGAATAACTCATCCACCCATACATGTAGCGCTCATCCACCCCAAGTCTGCAATATGTTCACAGGTTGCATGTCTTTCATGTTCAGCATATTCTAGTCTGGTCTGGTCCCATCTGGTGGGACATCGCATGGACTCACGTAGACTGTCCTTTGTAGCCATTTTAAATCATGATAAAGAAAACACGACAGAACCAATAATGTGTGTGTGTGTGGGTGTGCGAGTACTTTTGATACGTTACCATGGCAAACTAACAGTGTATTGTGGTTGTTGTTGGTGTTGGTGTTGCTGTTGTTGTCCTCATCATGACATTATTCCTCATGTGTGTCAAACTACACAACACTTGGATGGAGCGCACTCTCTCTATGGGCTCATCAGGCGCACTCCTGTAAGCTCCGCTGGTGTCGTGCAACAGGGGGGGGCTTAGTCAGGTAAGACAGCTCTGGATGACCGGCCCACTACCATTCAAACCAATTGATCCTCGATCGTTGAGGACAGATGTATGCGTCAGAATCACAGGGTTGTTGTGATTCTGCCTGTCAGTGTGCCATGAAGCTCTAACCAATGTGTAAAATGTAATTGAGAAGGGTACTAGACAGACAGACAGACAGATCGATCGATTGCACTTCTACATTCTTCCTTAACTCTACATTTTGGGAGAACACGACACAACACAAGTGCAGGATCTCTCCATCCCGGTAATTGACCTGCTAAAAGAAGAGAAGAGAAATCCACACTCTGAGGTCCTCCATAAGAAATGACTACAAAGGAAACCACTTCCTTTCACATTGAATTAAGACTTTAAATAGGACAATGTCTCTTGTTTTACATTGGTGTTGCAGCCAGAATACAGAAAACATGTTTCTATTCCATTCTTTATTGATTAGGAGATCTGCGATCACATTTTCAGCCTAATACATACGAATACGAAGGTGAATGCCTGGTGATGTGATGTTATTATGTTATCGTGGAGCGTATGTGGTCGATAGCTTGTTTAGCAGCCTCACCTGGCCCGAGCAAGACTGATTAGATAATAATCTCAGGGTCGTGGGTTTGAGCCCCACATTGAGTGTCAGTGTAGCAGTTGACTCCTACCACACGCCACCTGGGCCCCTCCGACACAGGACACATAGTTGTTAGTATAAATCCATTTATTGGAGATGGCGAGATGTTACGTGCTGCCATGACAGTGTCTCTCTCCTGAGTGTGTGTGGTGATGGCTGGTTAATCCTGGGTGCCATGATTGCTCTGCACCACAGGTGTGCAGCCCCACCCAGCCCAGAGTCTCATCAGTCTGACTCAGACCAGGTGAGGCTGTAGACCAGATATCAACCACACACACTCCACAGTGATGCTTCATGAATATCGACTATGACTATAACTGGGTTTCCATCCAAATGTATCGCAGATGTTAATCAAATTTTCCGAAAATCGGCAAAAGAAAATGGGAATTTATGCGTGCTTCCATCCACTACTGTTATTTGAATATTAGGAGTTAGTTCATCGAGATAAGCAGTAGGTGTCGCTAACTCTCCAGTTAGGTGCCATTATACCACTACAGAAGAAGAGGGCGCAACAAGATGACGTAATTAAAAGAGCGCCGATCAAACCTCAAAACGAACCATCTAATATGGCATGTATGTTTATTTCTTGTTGGTGCAGTCTCCTCTTCGGTCCACACATACCTGATATTTTCGTCTACCGCCATTTTTCGTCTCTCCGGTGGAGCGGAAGCTGCAGAGTCACGTGATTTCTGTACATCATCATTTATTTGCATTCATACGCTGAATGGGTTTCCATTGCACTTTGTCAAATTAACCTTTTATCGATACACCAACTTTTCCACCTCCCTCAAGCGTAACATTTTTTTTACCGATATTTCGAGACTTATTTGAATTTTCGGTGTTTCCACTCAGGTTTTTTATTCGCAAATTGAACATTTGAATAAAAAGAGGTGGATGGAAACGCACCTTATGACTATTCCATGGTTACCAGTATAACCACTTCTACACCACCACATGCACTAAGCTGGACTGCTACAATAGATCTGATTCAACAGACGAGCCATGAGGCCATTATTTCTATTTTGTGTCTTACATAACCTTCGCTTCTGCTTTTTTAAGCTGCCCTTTCGGCACCTTTCGCACTCCTAACCGTCCCTAGAAGGAGGGATCCATCTTCTGTGTTTCTTCCCTTTGGATTTGGGGAGTTTTTCCTTGCCCTTCAGGGGGCTTAGGATTAGGGGGTGTGGTAAAGCCCTGTGAGACTGTAACTCCTGTACAATGGGCTGCTATACAAATTATTCGACTTGAATGATGTTTCATTTCAACTTCTCCTTCAACCTCGGTGTCTCCTTCTTGTTCTGCTCTATCCTCCCTCCTTCCTTGCCTTACACCCTGCTTTTATCACTCTTTCACCTCCTTTTACTTTGAATGGATTCAAATCATAAATCAGGAGATTTATCTAATTATCCTCCCAGGGAACTTACAGCCCGTCTGGAATGCCGCCCGCGCGCGCACGCTGACCTCATGGAAAACTACTTCCTGCCAAGGTTTCCTCGCATATCCCCTAAAAAGGAACCTCGTCTAGTTGTGGGTTTAGAAATAGACACGCTTAGCCACGGTTGACTTTCTTGTATTTATTTGATTCAATTTTTTTTTTTATTTCACCCTGCACCACAGTGAGACCAAAATGTCATGAGGTAAAGTCACTGCTGAATGACACGCATCAGAAGGTCGCTTCTGCTCAAATGGGCGGAAAGGCGGAAAATGGCATTTGGGGAGTTAGCATGGAACGCATATACATTATATACATTACGGTGTGTGTGTGTGTCCTCTGGTCCGAGACCTGGTAGTGTTCATAGTGATGTCACTGGGTCTCATCTGTGAGCTGGATTGGTTAGCACATGCTCCCAGGCCCTATTTAGAGAGCGCACGACGAGGTTAACCTAGTTACCCTGAACCTCAGAAAAAAACGGTTTTGTTTTGTTTTTTTGTTGGTGCCAATGAACTGTCTCCTCTGGCACTACATCAGTCTGCTGGTGATGAACGAGTCCCTTATCTTGCATTTGCTCTCTCTCTCTCTCTCTCTCTCTCTCTCTCTCTCTCTCTCATGTGGTTGCTCTCTTTTTCTGATGCTGATTCTTTTTCACTCTCTTTCTCCATTTCTATCTTTCTCTCTCATGCTGTCTCGCTCTCTTTCTCTCATGCTCATTCTTTCTCCATCTCTCTCTTTCTCTCTCAGGCCCTCTCGTTCTCTTTCTCTTTCTCTCGCTCTAATGCTCTCTCTCCCTTTCTCTCTCTCGCTCTCTTATGTTGTTTCTCTCTTGCTTTCTCATTCCCTTTTCCTCTCTCATGCCCTCTCGCTATCTTTCTCTCTCATGCTCTCTCTCTCTCTCGAGCGGTGGTCATGGATCACTGGCTGACCCAGTGCTGTCAACATTGGGATTTGAAAATAAGGGACATTTTCCAGCGCCCCGCCCCGGGTCCCACCACCCCGGGTCCCACCACCCCGGGTCCCACCACTCCTACCACCGTCCACATACCCCTTACTTTTAGACAAGGGTACACACTGAATCCTAAAATCACCACTTGGCAACCAAATGCTTTAAAATATCAGTGCAACAAGAATTGGGTTAACTAGTTCCTACATTACGTAAGTAACTACAATTAGGTGGTTATTAAATGGTTTATATTCTTATAAACCTTTTATAAGAAAGGTTAAAAATCCGGGAGATTTAGAGGAAAATATTTAAACGGGAGGACAGCGGGAGAGAAGGGTAAAATACGGGAGAATCCCGGGAAAAAAGGGAGGGTTGACATTAACATTAACTAACCACACACGTCATCGAGCTACTGGCAGGGCAGAGCGAATGAGATTCCCCATTCTTTTGACCGGCAGCCATGATTTACCCGTATACAACACGACAAGCACAGATCCCATATCCCGGAAAATACCATCACGAAAACTCTTCAAGTTCAAAGTCTTGGTTTGATCTGACTGACGGAGGGGCATTCGGAGAGCATTTTAAGCTCATGCGGTTTGCCTCTAGACAAGAGTTGGAATTTCACAATATAAATATTATCCGATTGGCAGTGGCTAAAATACGGATTTATATCTTTTTTCTTTTCTTTTTTGGAAGATGACAATTGAGTTTTAAAGTGACATTAACAAAACATTATCCCTGCCAAAGTTGAGTGAGCTCTTACCCAGAACTCATTATTTTCATTGTTTATCGACTGGGCTCCTTGCCACCATTCCACTCTGGTTTTGCAATGAAACTGCAACAATTGCTATGATTGAGCACACCGATACACATCCACGTTATTTCTTGTTCATGTAAGTGCTAGAAACCGGATATAAGACGAAAGTATTTTTGGAAAGAAATACGTTTTATGAAAGTTTATGGGGAATCATGTTGGATCAATGTTGGATGCTATCGGTGTGCAGCGTGCTATCGCCCTGCACTGCATATCAACCTGGGCCTATTGATTGAGGAGACTTTGGTGTATGGATGGTGATGTGTGTGTGTGTCGGCGGGGGGGGGGGGGGGGGGGGGTCATTGCCATGGCTAGGGTGGTGTCTCCTTCTATGTGGTTCCTGGGGAGCAGAGCAGGTTGAGCAATAATACATTTCAATTTAAGTAATTTGAAAAAGAAAGTGTGTGATGATGGTCTTTTTAATCTAACAACATATAAAGATATCTCTTCATCTAGATGTGCTTCTTCGCAAAAAATTGATTTTTATTTTTATCCAATAACTCATGGCAAATGAATGAATGACTACTGCAGTCATCATTAACTGGAACTGCTGTTATGCTGATGGGATTCCATTTAAATATGATTCAGGAGTTCTGCTTTTTAGGAACACATGTTGGAGGCGGGTGTGTGTGTGTGTGTGTGTGTGTTTGTGTGTGTGTGTGGGGGGGGGGTGTTAGGAGCAGCTGTCTGCGAGGCCTTACGGGTTACAAGCCCTCCAGGCTAATGGAGGGGAGGCATGGCGAGGCCCGGGCCATGTTTGACTGCCCGAGTAAACAGCGATGAGGTCGTGTGGAGTTTGAGGTGTCTATGATTCACAAACTGAGTGCTCCACGCTTTCAAAGCTGGGGGGCGAAGGGAACATCCCACAGCGTGGGAACCGCTATGGCCATCGCTATGGCCGCTGTGGACATCGTTTTTTTTTGCATGGCACAGCTGCGGCATGAAAAAAAAGAGACGGAAAAGTGTACCGCTGAGAGAGATGAGAGCCTGATGTTTGACCACGCAGCCGCTCATGGAATGGAACGCTATTTATTTGTACACTGAACATTCCCCTTTTCTGGTATTTGGTATTTCAGAGAGATGCGTAAAAGCCCCACAAGAGTGACGTCTTATTCCGAGAAGGCCAGAGTGTGGCCACCTGTAAGCTAAAAGTGACGCTAACCATACATGGTGGAATATGGTAATTTGCCGTCACACCTTTTTGGCATGTCCTTCCCACACCGCCTATGCTGATGGGAGATTTGTTTATAGACCACCACAGCTTTTATACACTGTTGGCAATGTCCTCTCAACAAAGATGGAGACCTGGCTCGTTTAAAACTTTGTTTGTATACGTGCATGTGACTAGCACTGGAAAATAACACGATGTAGGTAGCGGGATTGCTCATGCCAAATCTGTCTGCCAACACTGCTAATTTGTTTTTTAAAGAGGCATGCGCCTCTTTGGAAGCACTGTAGCAAAATGAATGCTGTTTATTTATTTAGTGTGTTAATTATTTATTTATTAGGACGGTAATGAGAGAGAGCCCTTGGGCCGTACGCACCAAGTCACTCAGCTTGGTCAATGTGGTTTCACCTCCGCAGAATGACTCTGTATCTCACACTATAAAAGTAGTGGATTGATTTTGTGTAGCACGTAGTGCTGAACCCCACAGTCCACCAGCTAGAGACAGGAATCGGCAAGAACTTTGCGATACGATATTACAGTCCAGAACAGAGCATGATGTGAATTGACGCTAAAAGTATTGTAAGTAGTACAATGGTACAATAGTATTGTGGAAAAGAATCACAATACCCTTCAGCTGCCTCAAGGGCTGTGTTGGGCTTTTACTATCTAGCTTTCTATCAGGTTGTATAACATTTGTATACAACATGAGGTGTTGTATAATGTTTGTATGCAACATGTCATGTTGCGACACAAGTTATACATAAATTATGTTTGCAATGTGTCATGTTTTCTAACATTTGTATGCAATCCCACTGTGCCTTTGTGTAGGTTTGGGAAATTCATAATCTCTCTCTATCTGTCTTTCTCTGCCTCTGTGTTTTGAGTAACACCATGGGCTTAAGGGCCAATGAAACCCAACAGCAAAGCTATAGACACTGGCCCTTTTTCACAAATTACTGCTAAATTAGCTTTTGATAGATTCAGCACTGATTCTTTCGAGAATCCTGCCCCATTATGCAAGCTGTGCTTTCTGGACTTGTGCCCCATCGCCTGGTTTGCTGAGAACAAATTGTGCCCGGTCGGTAATCAATGAAAATGTAATATTGTGACTGAGAGCCGCAGACCTGACAGGAACATTATGCGGACCTTTGATGTATTTTCAAAGCCCCCGTTTTTTCTATCTGTCCCTAATTAATCAGCACAATGAAGACAGTGGGATGCATCAGGAGGTACTTTGGAGACGGACATCACAGGACCAGGGGAGTGGGGTAGGGTGGGGGGGCTGCAGGGCCTGTCTACCTTCATACACACTCATCTTCGGACAGTGACCAGCACCCAAGGGGGCCAGACGCCCAAGCACCCATATTTCATCATCATTTGAATCGTGTGGCGAGAACACACCCAGGATTTAATTTGGACCACATGGGATTCAGGGGGAGAGGGGCGGACAACACAACGCCGAGCTGAATAAACCTGAGCTCTCGACAGGTGAAATTAACATGAGGAGGCGATTAAAACCCTGTGGAATTATTCATGCTGCGCAATTATTGTGTAACAAGTCGTTACGTGTCCTGCGGTTCAGGTCTGTGAAACAGGCTGTCTGTTGTGTGTGTGTGTGTGTGTGTGTGTATCTCCAATGAAAACTATATCAATAGCACTTATCTGCTTTTCCTGGAGATAAGGAAAGGCTTATTTTTTTTAAACGTTTCATATCGGCACCGATCTGTTGCTCCAGGCATTGGCTGGAATCATATTGTTGTGAATTGGGATTTGATAATGAGAGGTGGTGGTGTTGCTGGGGGCGGGAGAGGGGGGAACCAGGGTGCACCTGTGTTCTGTTGACCTTTATTACACTTGATCCTCATTAGCTTATGGCTAATGGCTCTTTTAGAAAAGGCTTTTATCGCTTTTCAATTGTTATGCAATTTTCATATTTTCTTTCCCCTGATAATTGTGGAATGAAATTAGGACACAATTAGCCTTGGTTTGCTGTTTTTGTTTTACATATTTGTCGGCCCTTTAAAACAAATCAAAAAAAGGTTTGACCCAGGTTTGTTTCACCAGAGAGATTGTAATAGTATTTTTTTTTACAAATTCAGTAAATCAGTGTAAGAATTAGAGGAAGTTACTAGAAAGAACGAGAACTAGGAATGAGTCTTTTTCTTTTACTAAAGATACAAGCTCTACTGTAACTGTGTAAGAACAAGCAAAATAATCCATCTCAACATCTAAAAAAAAATAATAATAATCGGCCCTGGTGGCGTTCCCCACATGCTTGACTACAGCTGGCCACACAAACACAAACACACACACACACACACACACACACACACACACACACACACACACAGACCCTGTCACATGACGTCTCCATCAAACCCAGGATCACTTGAACAGCAGAACAAACATGGTGCTAAACGTGGAAGTTGCGCGGTCTTTGCTAACCACACTGCTGACGCCGGCGCCTCCAGCTCCCTGCATGGTGTTAGCGACAACAAGCTCCACTTGCTGACGTGCCTCCGTGGTCATGGCGGGTCCTGATCATAGGTCATGACAGTGGTGGTTTCTAAGGCAACCGGCTCTCGTGTTTACCTGGCTGGATCCAATGCCTGCTTGAGACAAAGGCCCCAAAATGTGAATGTCAATATTTATTCCAACCATCACTAGATGGATGCAGCTGGATACAGCCATTGTGGCACAACTGACGTAATCCCAAAGCTATTAACCAAACCTATTACCTTTTATTATCTGGTTGTTTTTTTGGATTGTTGTCTTTCTAGTCACCTTCTGTGGTTGGCTCCTGGAAATGATGCAGACAATGTTAATTCTCCTGGAAAATACAATATTTAAAATGCTAATGATGGGTTTGAAATGGCTGTTCTGCTTTCGAGGACAACCAGTACGCACACACACACACACACACACACACACACACACACACACACACACATACACACGCATGCACGCACACACACACGTGCGCACACACACACACACACACACACACACACACACACACACACACACACACAGAATCTGTCTCTATTGACACAATATTATGCAACCAAGATGCATGTCCAATACAATGGCAACACATTGAATTTCTCATTAAGTTTAAATGTATTCCCTTTCACACTGGGGAAAACTTGCAAATTTGCTTTGAATATAATTGCGTCTTTGCTATTTTTTTTTAATTATATGTGAGTCATAAAGGGCATTCACATTCTTAGAGCTGTGATACAATGAGTAGGATATGGATTGAGGAGGCCCCTTTCAACAGCAAATATAGGCTGACGAATTCTGGATAATCTGGACCTGGTAGTTAAGGCGGGTGGTTAGCAATCCTGCATAATCATAAGAAATGAGAAAATAAATTCTTGATTAGCTAGGAAATAGTGAGAAATTCAACACATTCAACTGATTCAGCTTCAGGGAAATCAGTTCATTGTCAGTCTCGTGAAGACATCCTTACAGCCATTGCCAGCATGGCACTGTGGACTGTATAACAGTCCACAGTGCAAACAACAGGAAATGAGAAAATTGAGAAAATAGCATGAGAAGTACTGAGTAGGGATGAGATTAATGCAGCTAAAGAGAGGATAACGTCAAAGGACCAAATTATGTCTCGTCGCCCCTTTTTGAAAAGGTCCTCCAAGCCAAGCACATGTTTCCTCGCTGAGTAGGGCTATGCATCACTTTTTAATGGCCATCAGTTTGGCGGCACAATTGGCAAAGCTTGAAACAAAATCCGTCCGCAGACAGACAGATGGCCGCACCAGGCAGGTTGGTGTCAAGAGAGAAATTAAATCAAGCACAAGGGAAAAATAAAGTCGTTTTATCCCGTATCTCTGCCCTCTGTGAAACACAACCGACTGGGCTGGACCATATCCCCCCATAGAGGGTTTTTACATCCATGTCATAACACACAGTAAGGTTGACACTTACCTGAAAACACACTTTGAGAGCTTGAGTGCTACTCCATCTGCTGTGGTGTTTTTCAGAACAGGCTCAACGTGACACAGATGAAAGTCAGACTATATTTGTAAAGTTGCCACTGGCAAACATTTTGCCTTTAATAATCCAGCATTCATCTCTTCAGATCCCCAATTATGTGATTCAGAAGCTTTCAGCAGGCTTTTTACAAGACCAAGTACTGAGGCAAAACATAAATGACAGCTCACCCCAACGTTAGCTTAGTATGATACAATAATGACCCATACTACATTGTTGGGGTTTGTCTGTCTTATTTTTAGCCTAAACTGATGATGCTTTCCATTCAAGGCTCAAGCCCACAAATAACATCAGACTTAAAAACTATCAATTTAAAGTAGACCATGCAATTTAAAGTAATCCAATTAGCTCAAAGTATTAAATGTAAATTAAATGGTGGTATATTATGTATTTTGCTGCATAAATACTTTCAGCATTGTAGCTTGTGGGGCTCCATTTCATCTGAATAGGAAACACACAGGGGGAATAATGAGAGGCAAATGTCCTCACTGGCTCAAGCCAACCCACAGAGACCAGCTGTCTATTCATTATTTACTATCTTTCCACCCATTTTTTAAATAAAAAAAATATATAATGAATATAGAAAATATTGAAATCTGAAGGCTTGCTTCCATTCCTTTCTCTCATCATGGCTTGGTCCATGTGCTGGACAGATTTTATTTGGGTCTGTCCCACTTACCATTCGCCTCTCTGTGTGTCTCTCCCTTTCCCCCAGGGTACGGCCATGCGGCACCTAGCACCAACGGCGGGAAGGCGTTCTGCATGGTCTACGCCCTGCTTGGCATCCCTCTCACCCTGGTCATGTTCCAGAGCCTGGGCGAGCGCATCAACACCTTGGTCCGCTACCTGCTCCACCGCCTCAAGAAGTGCATGGGCCTGCGGCGCACGGAGGTCTCCATGCTCAACATGGTGATCATCGGCTTTGTGTCGTGCGTGAGCACACTGTGCGTGGGCGCCCTGGCCTTCTCCCACTTTGAGGGCTGGAGCTTCTTCCACGCCTACTACTACTGCTTCATCACGCTCACCACCATCGGCTTTGGGGACTACGTGGCGCTGCAGAAGGACGAGGCGCTGCAGAAGAAGCCCGAGTACGTGGCCTTCAGCTTCATCTACATCCTCGTGGGCCTGACGGTCATCGGTGCCTTCCTCAACCTAGTGGTGCTGCGCTTCATGACCATGAACGCCGAGGACGAGCGGCGCGACGCCGAGCAGCGGGCGCTCCTGGCCGCCGTCAACGGCCAGGCGGGCGAGCGTCTCCGCTGCGTGGTCGATGGCGCCTCCTGCTCCTCCACGCCGCCGGGCTGCCCCGGGGAGAGCGCCGTGGGTGTTGGCGGCGGCACTGGCGGCACCGGTAGCGGCGGCGGTGGAGGGGCGGCGGGCCGGGGTCTGCGGAACATGTATGCGGAGGTGCTCCACTTCCAGTCCATGTGCTCCTGCCTGTGGTACAAGAGCAGGGAGAAGCTGCAGTACTCCATACCCATGATCATCCCACGGGACCTGTCCTCGTCGGACGCCTACATGGAGCAGGGTGAGGCCTTCTCCAACCCCCTCCACTCCAACGGATGCGTGTGCAGCATGCACCAGCACTCGGGCATCAGCTCGGTGTCCACGGGGCTGCACAGTCTCAATGCGTACAGGGGACTCACCAAGCGCCGCAGCTCTGTCTAGGAGGCCCGGAGGTCCGACTGAGGTCTGGCTGGCTGGTTGGGCAACCGCGTAATGTCTCAGGCTAGTTTTATGTGCTGGGGAAATAGACCAATCGATCCAGCCAGGGGTACTGGATTTGGGGTGTGTGTGTGTGTGCATAGCACAGCTCCAGCTATTAAAGGGACCCAGTTGATGAGATGTTTGCCTCTATCTGGTAGCACGGAGTCAAGGCGCCTGCTTCCGTGCATTGCACTACACTGATGCCTCCAGACTTTTGACATGCGGTTGACATGCCATCGGCTCATAGGCACATACCCTTCTGTGCAACTGTAGTTACTGATTATTTACTGGTTGAATATCTCAGATGGTTGCTGAACAAATTATGTGCATTCAATATCTAAAGGCAGGGAATAACAAGGTTCTGCACCTGAACTAGATACAATATAATATTCCAAATAATATAAAGACACTTTACACTGTGAGACACAATATTCACTGACAGAGTGACAGATATATATATAATATATAAAGCATATATACAATATATATATATATATATATATATATATATACTTTTTTTATTTTACCAGTTTATTGGTGAAATCCTTCTTTCCACAAAGCCTAAATATAATTCTTAACAGATGTATTATACTCACAACAATTAAGTGATATTGTATATATATATATATATATATATGCTACCTTTTCCAAATAAATACATCTTTAAATAGCAGCTGTGTGTGATCTGTCTCATCATCTGTGTTTTGAAGATCATTTTGAAGCCAAATCATTTTAATCTCTTCTGTTTTTCAAGAGAGAGAATTCGGAAATAAGACATGGACAATCATTTCAATAAAATTGGTCAGATATTGGATCAATATACTTGATGAAGGACACTTGAAAAAAAGAGACATGTAATTCTCAATGTTATATTTTGTACAGACCACTCTAAAGACACATTTTGTAATCGTTTCCTTCTGTATATGAAATTGTATGTAAATTGCATCGCTGTTTGTTTGTCATATGTTTTCATATTGCACAGCTACATTCTAATAGTTAACATAGAGCATGTGGCTCACTTTGTGAACTTCAGTCTTATCTTTTCACTGCTGCACTTTAAAGTTGTCCTACAAGCATTAATGCATTGGAATATCAATGCAAGAGAAATTGAACACTTACTTTTTTTCAGGTTTCTTTTGTTGATTTTATGTTTAATATTTCATGTATTTTTTTGTTGTTCTTGTTATGAATGGCATGTGCCCTGAACTGAATTCTTTACCTTGTTGTTGTCCCTCTGAGTTGTCATAACTAAATGATGAATGACCTGAGAGTTAGGACAGAAGCATACCTCACTAATAAATCACCCAAAATGGTGCCCATTTCATGGGCTTTGCTCTGGTACTTCATGAAGTCAGTTATGAAATCAGTTTTCAGTATTTGTTTGTTCAATACATGAATGAAGAAATGTGTAGAAATATGTTCAAGACGTTATTGAAGAAGAGATGATGCAGTAATATTAGTGAAAATATTTTTCCACTTTATTTAAAAGCAATGCAATACACCTCAATTTAGAACCACACCATCATTTGATTGTTTATTTACCAATTACAATGTGTGTTTTTTGCACCTTCAGACAAAGTAATGTTCTTTTAGTCTACCATTTATTATTTGTGATTGCTCAAATTGGGGCCAATACCTGTAGACTCCAAAATGTTTACTGGGTTAGTTAGATGAAACATATTTCTAAAGCTAAAATTTGACTTCTATTTACAGACTGTAAAACCCAACCCGATTAAGAGTTTAGGTAATTGGTTATGGGCAGAATTTTACCCCATTCTCCACCCTCAGAATCCTCCATCTTTCCAAAATAAATGTTATTCTCCTTTGCTTACATTTTCTAAAGCAGAGGAACGTTTTGCTATAGTTTTAGTACAAGGTTCTAAAACAATTGTTGAATTTTTTACTTTAGTTGCCTATTTTTCTGCTGTTACTGAAAATAGCTACCACAAACATTTGTTTATTTCTCTTCAAAGCGCTTTATGTTTTTTTTAATTTTACTGTAACCTAAGCAATATTAAACTAACATATTTAAACTAATATAAATACATTTGTTCACCAAAAACTCAAAGCGCTAATTACTTTTACCCATATTTAATTTTGTAATCAGGTATTCAAAATAAAAAGAACTGCCCAAATCCTGCTTTGTTTTTTGGTCTCAAAACAGTTTGTGAAGAGTGTAAGATATGTGATCATTCAGATAATGTCATTTACTCAGACAGCGCACAATGCAGTTCAACAAAGTGACAAGAGTTGAGTAATACTTTGAGCAAAATCATGTACGCCTTTTAATCTTAAAAGAAAAAGTTGGGAATAAAGCCTAAATTAATTACTTTCATGGCTGATAGTTTCAACTCATTTTGGACTTGTTACTCTTTCCCCATAACTGGTGGACTTTATTCAAATCTGCTTGTAAGCGGCTCATCTAAATAATAGGCACCTCTCTGAGTTATTAGCTTGTCAGCTCAAGGGCTGTGTTTTAGCATATACTATAGTGTAGCTCTCTGCTATATATATGTGAATATATATGAATTTATGCACAGTCTGACAGCCCTCTAAGTAAAACCAACAACAGGACCATGACAGACAAAAAAAGTATTTTCACAAATGTGGCTGGATTTTAGTTATTTTTTATCAAAGAGAACTTAATCAAACAATTTTGTTTCAATAACATGACAATGAGTTACATGACAAGGGTGCAGACCGAGTTATATTAGTATATATCAATATGTTAAGTCTCACAATGAATTTAGACACATTGTCTTTTAATGAGAGTAGTACACGACACCAGTACACCATTTATATTGCTTATATTTATATGAAGGAATGTGGAAGTCTTAAAACCCAAGGTGCAATTTCCAGGTCTAAAGAGTCCTTTGCTTCAAACAGGCCACGGGGTCAAAACGTAACGTTCAATCCTTTATTCACGGGCTCACGCAGGATACCCAAAATCACCAGCGCAGTCCCTTCGGGTGACTGCCTCCAACAGCACCCACGCTCTCCTTAACCACAGAGCTCAACTCACCTGACTAGCTTCACAGGCCTGAACTCCACAGGGCTAACTTACTGAGCTGACTCAACTTAACTAACTTCTCAGGACTGTCTCCACATGCCTGACCCCACAGGACTGCCATGATACACACTCTCTCTGGTTCCTTTCTCACACACAACAGTATTATAAAACACATGGCAAGGGCGGGGCTATCGGAGGCCCTCCCAGTGTTACCTGTAAACACACCTTCTCTAGGCTATACAACACAAAAAGGTGCATCCCCGTATTTCCTATTGGGTTACGTAATTTGAACAAGCCAATCACAAATTGTTCACTCCCTGTGTAGGTTTAAACAGAAAACAAGGTTAATTAATTTTGAGCCCAATACCTCTATTGGTTCCTGATCAACTCCTCAGTGGGGGGTTAGCGACAAATGTCTGGCACTGAGGGGGGTAATAACGGAAACCACATTAAAAGTTAAAGGCACAGACCAGTTGGTCTGTGTGGGATCTGTTGTCTGATTGATAAAGGAGGCCATTTAAGCCCAACACCTCTATTGGTTCCTGATCACCTCCTCAGGAACAGTGGGGGGTTAGAGACAGAGGTCTGGCAGGGAGGGGGATAGCTTGCTAATTTCAACACCTCAATTGCTCCTAGAGAGGACACATCACAGTAGTATATACTTTGAGTGGGGCATAGTTCTGAGGCATATGATATTTTAAAGTATACCAATAAATCCATTCTTCTACAGGAACTATCCATTTTATTTTCTCGATTGGCCTCTGTTTAATGAAGGAAGGATTAAGGCTACCCTCACCCAATGCCATGAGATGTAATATGTTGCATGAATGAATCCTTTGAGAACATTTTGAAGAATTATTTTGGGAATGAATGCCACTAAAACGTCAGAAAAAAGGTGAAAAATGGCCCCTTTTATGTGACTTTGGCTTCTCGGACGACCCATAGTTGTAATCTTGTAAAAAAAAAAAAAAGAATAAGGAATATATGTAATATACAGTAGGGAATATATATATATATATATATATATATATATATATTAGTGGTGGGCATAGATTTATTTGTTTAATCTAGATTAATCTCACTGTAATCTTGGAATTAATCTAGATTAATCTAGATAAAAATGGCTCATTTGAATTCTGTCGAAGGCATTCATAATATGTGTGTGCTACCTAAATAATGACTAAAAGTAAGTCTGCGATCGTAACCCACCCAGGACCTACGACCAAGGGGGGGGGGGGGGGGGGGTGCGCGCGATCGTAACCCATCCAGGACCTACAGCCGTTCCGCAGCGCAGCCGTTCCGCGGCGCTTACCTTCCTTGGTGGAAATCCGGTATAGACTCAGCTCCCAACCCAACTTTGAGAATAGATTAACGGCGATCATTTTTTATCGCGCGATAAGAGTCTCGTGTTATCCCAGCGCGATAACGCCGATAACGGCCCACCACTAATATATATACCATATATATACTGTATATATATATATATATATATATATATATATATATATATATATACATATAACAGTTAAATGGATTCCATCTCATCTACTGTTTTAAGGGAATCCCTCGTGCCATGTTATGTAACCATTGTCAGGATGGGTGTAATCCAGGTTTCGCATTCTCGTTCTGCTATTTATTATGTAACTGAATGAGCCCCCGTCCTTCACCTCTTGCACACACTCACATAGGTCTACATACCCCTCTCGTTCCACGCAGCATGCCCCCCCCCCCCCCCCCGTCACTTCACCTTTCATCTCTCTCTTCCTGTAAAGGCTTGGACGAAGCCTCCAGGTCCTATATAGGGCTGGCTTCCTAAGGTATGGATATGAGCTGTCGCAGCTCATCGCATGTCTTGACATCACCTGTCTCTTCACATCGCCCTCAGGGACCAACTCAAGTGAGGAAGTTCTGCATGATGGACTTTCAGGGGGGGGGGGGTCCTTGTTCTTTTAACAGTTAACTCATGTACAGTTGTCCCCTTGGCACGATCCAATTAAATTCTGAAAGGCCAAATCAAATTCCAAAGTACAGACCGAATATGATACGATACGATAAAATCTGTAATGCGACTGCTCCGAATGAGATTTCACCTTATCTTTAAGGGAAGCGTTGACATCTATCAAAAATCCAACTTTTTTTAGATCATATGAGTAAAGGTAAAGATGCTAAATGAATTGGGAGGCACCAATGTGAACCGTTCTCTTTCTTCTCAAGAGACTCTGAGATTTCTCTGAGAGTCAACGAGACTTAACACAATCCAATATTGTCACATGTCGCATTTTGTTAATATTGAGTTTACAGCATGAATGTCAAGACTTCCTAAGGCAGAGTAATGGCTGTGTGTGTGAGGAGGAACAATGATTATTATTATTGTGTCTTGTTTTCCTTTTTGACATAATGTCTGAATATCATCTGTCTTAAAATTGTGTGGCTGACAATTACTAACACGCCAGACTCATTTCCACCTCTCCACCCCGTCGTGCCCTTCCTCGCCAACACATTCTTTTGTCTTCCCGAGATTGGCAACTTTAACAATCCACTGTCATTAATTCCACAGGATTATCCCTGAGCGAGTCCCTTTGAGGGGTGGCAAAGCATGTTGGGGGTTTTTAATGAATCAAAGTGAACAGGGATGACGGTGAATGAGCTTTCAGTAGTGATCTATTTGTCAGAGCTCGCTCCATTGTAATCGTGTGCAGGCTCCTCCATTCTCGGAACGTGCAGTATTTGGTTGCACTGGAACATCTCGCTTCCCTGCATTGAAGCCAAGTCATTTTTCCACAGGAAACCGCAAGTATTTCTGTCTGTTCGGGGGCCTTTATCTCGCAGGCGGAGGGAGAGTCATTAATGGCCTGTTTCACTCAAAGCTGTTCATCACAGAGGCAGAGGAAACGTCAGTTTGCCTTCCCGCAAAAAAACGTATCCTTATGCCCCGGATGTTGTGTGTTTGGTTGTCATCGTGCTAATAGCTGGGAAATGCAACCTCTCTTTCTCTGCTGCTGTTGAGTTGTCTTCTCTATGATGTTGGTACGCCGTTTATTTTGGCTCAATGTTAGAAAACAAAAACAACACAAAATTGAAATCCCTCTGTCAAGCTGTGAAAAGATTGTGGTAGAGGGCTTGTGCCTGCAGACGGGCATACTCCTCAGCTCACACTCTTGGGGCTCTCGACACAGAGCCAAAAGGCCTCTTTTACTCTCTCTCTGTCAACTTTGATTTCTGTGGGCGCCTTTTTAGAAGTGTCAGACATAATTTGGTACAAGAGTGGATAGCAGCCATATGAGGGATGCGCTTTGTGATGCTGGTATGTGCAGAAGCACCAGGATGGTAGGGCTTTGGGACATAGCATCACATATCATTGGATATACTGTATATCCGCTGCATGCCTCCTGCGATGGACAACCATTGAAAGATTGCCTTTCAAAACTATGACTACTAGCGATGTCACACCTTTTTCCGTCGTGTTCACTAACGCGCAGACACGCTGATCACTGTGATGTGATGGCTTTAACTGACGTGAGGAGATGTTAGTTGAACAACACAGATTGAGGGTCTCATGTTAATCTGACGCACTGACATTGGTGGCATTGCATAACTGTGACCCCCGGCACTGCTGTAGACTGAGGACTCAGTCAGTCTCTCTCACACACACACACAAACACACACACACACACACACACACACACACACACACACACACACACATACACATATGCATCACAATCACACAGACACCCTGTGGATGACATGCTTGTACACACACAAATGCACATCTATCACAAAGACACACAGCCTTTCTGCTTGCATGGATTCAGCTGTGAGGGCAGTTTTATGATAAATAACAAGCTTTTGGCGCTAGCAGAAATGTTCTTCTGCACTAGTAAGTGCACACAGATTTAAGAATCAGCTGGAAGGTCTTGGCGCTGCTCTCCAGCACGACAAGTGTTTTTATTGGTGATTCCAGGGAGTGTGGTTATGTTTACAGGTCTATGAGGAGATGGTCATCATGCAAGCCTTTTTCACTTTTCTCATATTGAATAATGTATTAACAAGGCAGTCACTCAATGAAAGAACAGTTTTAAGACTTTCCTTGCTCTCATGCTTGCATTTTTCTGTTTCCTGCCTGTTAGATTAGCCTTAAGCCTATTTTGTTTGATGGGTCTAATATAAACCATCCTGTATTTGCTCAGGCAATTCAGCAGCTGGCTGAACTATTGGAAGAAAGAGGAAATTTTGGACTCAAACAGATAGGCAACACATTGGTCTACACACATGGATGGAATGGTTGGATAATGAATGGACTTCTAACTCTACTACTTCATTTTATTTGTTTAAACATATTGCTTGTTCAATTAAATATGAAATATGTTTTGATACCTCATATGGTCACTATGAAGTCAAACTCATCAGGTGAATGTACTGTTTTTAGGCAGTTGTGCTGGGCGATTGGTTTTGGACAGAGCAATCGCAATCCACAGCATCTTCAAATGCTTTCCTAGCAGTGCATATCACACTGCAGTTGGTACAAAAGAATAGGACCCCTATCTCGATCAGACAAGGCTTTAGGGATCCCCTGTCATGTGTCACCCTTGGAACTTCGACACCGCTGTGACAGATAAAAATAGGTTTCATTTTGAGTCCTTCATGACCTTTCGCTTACAGCCAGTTAAACCACCCTGATAAGCATGCAAACCTGTTGCTATCAAAGAGAAGCGACACTACGGCATCCTTTTGCCATGAAGTGATACAGAAGTCCATCAATCAATCACAAATCAAATCACAATAAGGACAATGATGGAAAGAATAAAGACAGTGATGCACTATGCATTCGTAATTTTGGCAGATTGGGCGTATCTGTGTATTTCCACAATATTTTCAGCATACAAAATATGCAATTATTAGTACCTCTTCTTTTGCAATGTATTTCGCATACTAATAATAATAATATAGAAAGACATCTTCAGTTAATACTCACAGCTTAAGGTCCCATTTTGCAAATTGCAAGTAAAAAATTGAAAAGAATAGGAAAAATGTTTCTTTTGATTGACCTTGGTCTTCATACAATCATGGCACCATAATCTTTACATGGTTTAAAGATCAATGTGTGTGTGTGTGGGGGGGGTCTGACTACCAGAGGGATGATACACACCATCTCACACATCTCCTTATTCTGTTTCAAAGTTCAAAGACTTCAGTAGATTTCTGCACAAAGCACACAAGTTTCTTCTCTTAGACCCAAGACTAAAAGTACCATTTGCTTCATACTCCGCTACTGTAGCCAGTGTAGCTGAAGTTAGAACTGTTGGCGAATAGCGATTGAGCCCTTTCACTCCAGGGAGCCAGTGACAGGCTCAGAAATGTTTCTGACTTCAGCCTCGATTAGCATCAAATCTGCAGCGCCGCTGCCACTCGTGTCACATGTGATTAGGTGTCCTCATAGGGAATCTTTAAGGAAGATGCCCCCCCCCCCCCCCCCCCCACACACACACACACACACACACACACACACACACACACAGCCCTAGTCTAGCTGTTGGAGAGCTCACTGCTGGATTACTGTAAGCAACATGAGACTTGACAGTTTAAATGATCACAAAATGTTATAAATTTGACACAAGGTTAAATTGGAATTACAAAAAGCCATTCCTCAACAGTCTGGAATGACGAAAGCTGATTCATGGATGACATTCCTGTATGTTTATCCCTTTCGATCAAATGCTTTAACAAGTAACCAGACCCCAGTGTAATTTCAGGTGAAACATGGGTTATTGCGACTGTTCTTTCTGATTGGCTGCCAGGGAAGGAAACATAGGGAGCATGGGGTTGTTCCCAAGTCGAGTGTTCATTCATGTAAACGGGGTATAGAGAGATGCAATGAAGCCATTTTTAGTAATTCATTAATTTCTGACAAAAATAAATGAATAAAATGAATGAAAAATGAAAATACTCCCAGCAGTGGCTGGGAAGACACTAATTTAATTACTTCAGAAGGCCTCATATTCCCATACTGTCTGGGAACCATAGCACATTGCCCTCTTAAGTCTCTACTGGAAGAAGAATGAGTTTCATAAGAAATCCTTACAACTGGAGAGCGTTGGCAGCCCGCTCCTGGCTCATTAGGCCCAGCCCCAGCTGGTTCACAGCCTCACCGGAGCCGTTGCATAACCATCCTCACAGCCCCCTCTGCAGCTGATTCATGATGACACCGAGTGCCCTGGTCCGCATCTGATATAATGAACAAAGCATGAACGGGGGACGACAAAATGTAGAAAAGCAATACGGGAGACATGGACCCTTACCCTAAGACGAGGAAGTTGAGAGATATCAGACAGGATTCCTAATCATGCCAATGATAAGACGTAAGGACACATTCAAACAGGATATCCCTATTGACAACAAGGCTACAGTCCTCTCTTTTCGTTTGGGTGCACACAGGGGTGTAGTCTAGTTTATTGTAGTGGGTATAGTGTGATGAACCCCCCCCCCCCAAAAAAAAACACCCGCCCCTGTCCTGGAGAGACACCCCATAAGCACCACCACACTCACTAACACGTACAGTACATGCATTCACACAAGACTTTTACAGCCAAGGACATTTACAGCCGGGGAGATTTAAACTCTTTGGACGCTGGGCTGATTTTCTACTGGTTTCAGTCTTTTCCCAGTTCATACTGTTATTTAATGTTCACATTGTTATGTATCTGGATATGCTGCATATCTTTTTTGTTTTCAGGGGGATCTGCTCTATACGATTATGAGTTGACATTGTATTGAGTTATGATGTGTTATTTCTAAAATATTGCTCATGTCATGTAGGCCTATATAAACAATATCATGTGTTTCGTATGCTCGGATAGCTGAAGTTCTTGTGATGCCATATCAGCTGTGTCTTGAGACTGACATATCTTAAATATAGCTTCATATAAAGGTATGCAAAAACTGACTTAAACTAAATTTAAAAAATACATATATATATATTCCTACAATATTGACTTAATAAAAATATCAATAAAAAAATCAATGTACAGTGAACTGTTGACATATAATCATAATATAACATAAACATAAGGTATGCAAAAAATGCTGCAAATTGACACCCATGATGTGTTTACTTTGAGAAAGTCTAGACTAGTGACTGCAGGTTAATGGTCAGAAATGATTGACTTTTAGAGCGGAGCACGTGACCCTCCACCATGTTAGTAGTGGGACGTCTGCTCCCGGTCGGTAGTATGGTGTAGCCCATGGGCCCAACACCAGGGGGGCCCGACACCAGGGGGGCCCGACACCAGAGGGGCCCGACACCAGGGGGGCCCGACACCAGGGGGGCCCAACCCTTTCTTGAACCAAAATCTTAGTTTCCAGTCTGGCGAGATGACCTCCCAGTCCAAATAGGGAGCCGTATTGCTGGTGGCCGCCATACATTGACACCTTCACTGCTAACCTCTTCCTCTGCTGCTGCTCTCTCTCTCTCTCTCTCTCTCTCTCTCTCCCCCCCCACCCACTTGACATCATCACCACCACTCAGTTTGCTGTCACATCTCTCCACCCGGTAATTGTGAAGTTGCTGAAGTGAAAGTGCTGTCACAAAACCACATTGTTACGCGTCCTTGCACATTGTTAAGTGGGTACACGGAAATCCTGTCGCTGTCATAGTGTGCATATATAGATTATATACCTGTGTATCACGTAGACTACACCACTGTCTGTGCCCACACAGCCGGCTATTGAACTGGCTGCTACACCAGATCACATCCATGTGTCAGAGGAAGTGAGGACATGCAGGAGTAGTAGTAGTCCACACGTTTACTGCACTTCAAACTACCGTGTGGGAAGGACAGTGTAGGCTGTAGTAGACCATGCAGCATGCAGGCCATTTCAAAGACTTAGCAAACACGTCATTCACGAGTAGAATACACTGAGGACATCTAGTGGACACACACACACACACACACACACACAAACACACACACGCACGCACGCACGCACACACACACACACACACACACATACACGCGCACACACGCACACACGCAAGCACTTCACACTTCTGCGATAAATGTTTTTCCTCAGATGTTTGCTCTTATCTTAACCACACCAACCAATTATCTACATCTTTAACCTGAATGACCAGATGTCAGATGATAGCGTTAGGGTAGATGATAAATACAATTATAAATAGCTCATTTCCATTAGTTAGCTGCGTTTGCAAATTACATTTTTGGAAGTGGTGTCATCGATGCTTGCAAATATATCTTTTTAGAAATGCCTTGTCTTTGCCATTAATGGTAAAGCGCGCAATAGAAAGGGGAAGTCTGTAAGTGACCAGGGCTGTGAGAGATGTTGAGATGCCAGATGTAGCTTCAAAGCGGCCCCAGCCATCCCTGGAGTAAAAGAGCCAATACATTTAACAATAGTAATAATAATAAAAACAATAACAATAATAGTAGCACAGATTTAGAAGAGATTTACAGTTTAGGGATTTACATTTTAACCACACCAAAGGATTGCAAGGGCTCTCACTGCCAGCAGATATTTCTCACACATTAATTTGCTTTGTTATTTTTTTGTGTAATTAAAACAAAGTATAAAGTTAGCCAGTTAATCAATCGAGGTATTTTCGAGTTACCATGATAATCAATAAGAGACCAAACTGGAATCAATTAAGTTTGTTCGGATGATCCACCAATGGATAACAAACACGATTAAAGTAGGCTACATAGGCCTACTGTTGATAAAGGAGTTACAGCAGTGGTTCCCAAACTGTTTTGGCCCGTGACCCCATTTCTAGCTTTGAAAATGTTTAAGACCCCAACTTGTGCATCTCAAATGCAAATCATTTTGTACCCAATTAACATCTGCTGGTAATATGATATCCATGTCTCTACTGCACCCCACGTGACTGCTCGTGGTTATGAGTCACTACAGTCAGGTCGTGTAGATACAGCAACAGGACGTCTATAACATGTTTTTTTTTTTTTAAATAGGTCATCACATCTACAGCTGATGTCAGCTATCTCCATGCATGTGCACATTCCCGACCCCATGCTGGGAACCTCTGAGTTCACAGGAAGCAGCCACTATCGACCTGCAGCAGCATTCTCGCCGCCGCCCGGACATCCGAACACCGATATCTGATTGGTCGGCCGGCGGTCAGCTGACACGTGTCACGTGGCGCAGAGGGCTTTCGGAGAGAGAGCGACTCAGGTGGTTCGAAGCTCCGCTGTTTGCTCAGTGCCTGTGGTTGTGTTAAACGAGGCAGCAGGTCCAACATGGCGTGGACCCGGTACCAGCTGTTCCTGGCGGGACTCATGCTCACGACGGGCTCCCTCAACACCTTGTCTGCCAAGTAAGGATTGTGTTGTTGTTGTTGTTGTTGTTGTTGTTGCTGGTGTTGTAGCTGTGTGTTTGTCTGGTCATGTTTACCGACGTCCTGGTGGCTGGCATCCGAAGGACACACTGGAGTAATGGAGGTATTAAATATAACTGGATATATATTATATAACTTATAGTCCACCAAATACCCAGTTTGAATGGCCTCACTAAGTTGGAGAGCGTTAGCTTTAGGCGCTAGCTATACATGCACGTTGGTTGCCATGGGAGCGTATTGGCTGTGGTTTAGGATATATATAACGTTATATAAGCTTATAAAAGTCGTTGAAATGTGTTGAAATGTTCACCTGTTTAAGTGAGACGACTTGGGCGGCTTTATTGAGGGCAGGTGTGTCGCTAATCAAAGCGACGCTTCCGACCGCGTGTTTACCCGATGATGGCTGATCGGATAACAAGTCGAGACTAAACTAATTGATTTTTTTGTTCAGATATCGGGACTTAACTAGTTTTGGCACATGACATTGATAGGCACGGTATCGCGAGATTTCCATTGATCCAACGGGAGGACAATATAATGCCAGCGCAGCAGAACAACAACCCGTTTTTATGTCAACGCGTTTCTTTTTAAAGCCCAATAACTGCCGCTGCTCTGCTTGCGAAGCAAAATGTCACACGTCTGCTTTCACTTCTGCTATGGTCTGATGCCGCACGCTTCGTTGGTCAGCGGAATACTAGAAGCAGGAAACCATGTTAATATCAACTCAGTAGATCACCAGTATATAGTATGGTTCACCGAACCAGGAACCAGGAACCAGGTTTCTGCTTTGTTCATTCATGAACCAAGCCCCACTTGGTGCTGGTTCACCGGTCACACTGAGTCTGGAGGAGGGGTTGTGGTACTACAGCTCAGCCTCTCTAGGCTGAATAGACCTGGACATGATGGGATGGATTTACAAGCCCAGTTTATTGCTATGGCTAGGGTCAAAATCTGTTGCATGACATGGAAGAGCTGTGTCATCGCTTAGGATCACTCCCAGTCTCTTCTTTGGCATGAGACAAAATGCTTACTCTGATTGCTTTGACTGTAAAAGTTAGTTAGTGAGCGCCAGTAAATCAGTGATCTGTGACAATATATCCTGAATGTACTTTAGTAGCAGATTTCGAGGAAGATGGATTTAGATTTTTCTATTT
Source organism: Merluccius polli (assembly GCA_030340625.1). Classification (NCBI taxonomy): domain Eukaryota; kingdom Metazoa; phylum Chordata; class Actinopteri; order Gadiformes; family Merlucciidae; genus Merluccius; species Merluccius polli. The sequence goes on from JAOPHQ010000621.1 coordinate 74,490, forward strand.
GACCGTTTCATTTGCAGTGTGTTTTTAATTTAGCTTACTTGTGTAAAAATATTCACAATTACATTGATACGTATCCCCTTGCCTTGCAGATGGGCGGACATGTTCAAGGCAGAGGGTTGCCATGGCGACCCGGAGCACGAATTCTCTCACCCATTTGTACAGGTACAGTTCTTGCCATAGAAATGAATGGAACAAATATTTGTTATGTGGTTATTGTTTAGGCGTATTGTTCTCCATTGGTTTTTTTTGTATCAGTCTCTCTTAGTCTGAAACTGTAGTCACTTTGTTCAATAAAAGTAGGCTCAAATTGCTTCTGTATCGACCGATGCATTTCAGTCAAAACTAGGAACCAGTATCTGCAGTGAAAAACGGTGTAGAATCAGTGCAGTGTGCACCCCTAAAGAGAGCCTAGAGGTCTGCCAACAAGCTGATCAATGTTTTTCGTTCATTGATCAAGCATCCAAACTGTCTGCCACATGTTGTGTCCAGGCAGTGGGCATGTTCCTGGGAGAGTTCAGCTGTCTGGTGGTCTTCCACATCTTGCTGTGCCATGACAGACGCAGACCACAGCCCTCCGTCAACCCCGGCCAGAGCTTCAACCCCCTGCTCTTCTTTGCGCCGGCCATGTGCGACATGACGGCCACCTCCATCATGTATGTTGGTAAGTGCCCTCGGCGATCCACCCCCTCTGTCCTGCGTTCATCTAATTGTCAAGCAAATTTTAAGCAAACATTTGAATTGTTGCAAAAAAGAAAATGCAAATGAAGTGCATTTACATCAACTGGTTCATGGATGACACAATATATATAGAATATTTTGGTCTCATCCACACGTACCTCCTGTTGATGGCAATGTGACGTTGCTATTGGCCATGTTTTCATGGTTATGGGAATATCCAGGAAGATGCAGACAGTGAAAACAGCTGATCAGTCATGCAAGTTAAATGTTCGCTACGTCAGAACTCATTCGGTAAAGCTTTTTTTGAATTTGGAAGTAATGGAATCTATTTATGATCTTTTTAGTGTAACGTGTCATGCATTGTGCAGAGTTGAGGGACAGGGTGAGACCACATGATTGTACATCAACAACAGTCTAAAAAAAGTCTAGGTCTGTTCACTGAGTGAGCGCATGACTGTTTTGCGAAGCTAAAGTGAATGAGACAGAACCTAGCCTCAAACATCGCTAACCCTATTGAGCTCTCCATAAAATAAAAAAAACTTTGCCCACCGCTCTCCTTCCCAGCGCTCAGCATGACGAGTGCCTCCAGCTTCCAGATGCTGCGCGGGGCGGTCATCATCTTCACCGGCCTGCTGTCGGTCGCCTTCCTGGGGCGCCGATTGCAGACCAGCCAGTGGATCGGCATCTTCGTCACCATCATGGGCCTGGTCATAGTGGGCCTGGCCGACTTTATCAGCAAGAACAAGGACGAGCACAGACTCAGCGACATCATTACAGGCAAGGCGTTAAAAAACAAAAAGGTGGTCTTCAGCATTGCTCCCAGGAGTGGGATTTGACTAGTTAAAACATGGATGGAAGTCATGTATCGTGATGGCAAAAACGAAAGCTGTATTAATTGGCCTGCAATTCCCTCTAACTAGTGCAGTGCCCCTTCAAAACGTGCCTGTTCAGAACGGGCCAATTGCTTGGCCTCTGGTATTGCTGCTTGCAGCTTTCCCGAGAACCGCTCATCCAAACAACTTCACACTCGACACTGCACTTCCTTGGGTTCTCAGCAATACACCCGCCAAGTGTGAAGTCGATCGGATTAACGGTTGTCAAGAAAATCGAAGGACAGACATACAGAGACTCCTCTGTTTATAGTTAGACGGCAGGTAAAAACATGTGAATTTCTTTGTATGTGTGTGGCTCGCAGGTGACCTGTTGATCATCATGGCTCAGATCATCGTTGCAGTGCAGATGGTTCTGGAAGAGAAGTTTGTGTACAAACACGACGTCCACCCACTGAAGGCCGTGGGCACTGAAGGTACAGCACATCCGTCACACCGCAGGCAAACCCACTGTAACCGTGATGTCTGCTGCTTCCTGGTTTTGTGTGTGTGTGTGTGTGTGTGTGTGTGTGTGTGTGTGTGTGTGTGTGTGTGTGTGTGTGTGTGTGTGTGTGTGTGTGTGTGTGTGTGTGTGTGTGTGTGTGTGTGTGTGTGTGTGTGTTAATAAAATGATAATTCCTTGCATTTACATAGTGCTTCTGAGGCACCCAAAGTACTTGCAGTATGTGTGTGATATTAATGTAGCTATTACTGCCAACCTTGCCGGTATGCGCAAACTTTTATAAAATGAGTCTCATAATTTACTCGTCTTGTACTCAACAATGTACTAGGGTTGGACAGTTTCCGGTTTTACCGGTGCGGTGTGCGAGCTTATTCCGGTTTAATTTTAAGCAAACTGACTGTACTGGCATTTGTCATTATAGCCGTTTGCTCATATGTACTCTGGACATGTCCACAGAATCAGGTTTGGACATTGTCCAGAGTTGCCCTTTCACACGTGTAGCACACAACAGAGATTGTCCGTGTCAGAAGTATCTCACATACACTGTAAATACTCTGTTTGGTTTAGGCCAGTGGTTCTCAACCGGTGGGGGGGCGCGGACACTCTCCCGGGGGGGCGCGTAGGTCCGCGGTGTGTTACTATTGCGCGCACCCCCCCCCCCCCCCGTCGGTCGTAGGTCCGCGGTGTGTTACTATTGCACCCACCGCCCCCTTCGCCCCCCCCCCCGTCGGCCGTAGGTCCGCGGTGTGTTACTATTGCGCGCACCCCCCCCCCCCCCCCCCCCCTGTCGGCCGTAGGTCTATGGGGGTATTATTGAGACAATTTTATTTGTGTGTGCGTATCTCAATCAAACCACTAGTCACATTCACAGATGTGTGTACACTTACAGATCTCTGTACACATTTGCAGATTTGTCTTTACTTGCAAAACGAATACAGACACACAGATTTTTTTTACACTCACACAAATGTGAATACAGACACACAAATCTTATCACAAACACACAAATGTGAATACAGACACACAAATCTTATCACAAACACACAAATGTGAATACAGACACTGATTTTTTTACACACAGACAAATGTGAATACAGACAGACAAATCTTATTACGCACACACAAATGTGAATACAGACAGACAAATCTTATTACGCACACACAAATGTGAATACAGACAGACAAATCTTATTACGCACACACAAATGTGAATACAGACAGACAAATCTTATTACGCACACACACAAATGTGAATACCGGTACACACAAATGTGAATACACACAAGTCTTATTAAACACACACAGATTGAGATACGCACACACAAATAATATTGTCTCAATAATACCCCCATATAGGTCCATATAGGTCCGAGGAGTGTTACCCCCCCCCCCGGTCAGCAATGGGGGGGGGGGGGGGGCCCGACTGCAATGAACCAGTTTTGGGGGGGCCCAGCCTGAAAAAGGTTGAGAACCCCTGGTTTAGGCGACAGGTGGCGCCTCGGTAGATTGTGCAGTAGGCAGGACATTACGCTAAAAGTACCGACTCATCCGTAATGATTGTTTGTTTTTGCGTTTTTCTCAATACGACATATTTAGACGTGTCCGCAATATGTATAATAACATTAAAGGGGACCTATTATGCAAAATGGCTTATTCCTGGCCGTTCCATGTGTTACATATGTTACCTTAGACTTTATTAGCCCAAAAAAGGTTAAATCTGGAAGTCGCCTCCTTTTTCTGTAGTTCATTGTTCAAAAAACCCTTGATTCTACAGGCTGTTTCGAAAAGGAGCTTTATTACGCCATAATGGGCCATCGTTTGCATAAACCAACCCTCTCAGAGCATGCCCGCCCACCGAGGTGAATAACCACTCCTATTTACTTTGTCTTGTAATGCTTCTGGCAGCGCCGCAAGACATTGGTAACTTAGCGAACTACAACGACAACATGTCTAAGTTCAGTTCCCAACACCACAGTTGTAGGATGCAGGCAGGAACACAGATCCATCCACACTCTCCCGACATGAAGGACAGAGTGGATTAATTTTATTTTTAACGGCAACATCCCGGCTACAGTTAGCTCCCAGTTGCATGTGTGTGATCATCACTTCATGTCGGACTGCTTCAGCAACGAGCACCATTTCACAGCAGGATTCACATCTAAATTGAAGATTAAAGATGGAGCAGTTCCCACTGTATGTGACTGATCTGCAAACTGTGAGTCTGTAAGTATCACCATGTTTTGATATTATTTGCAAGTTAGTGTAGTTGTTAGTGTATTGTGTAAGACAACTACAGCTGAACTCAGGACACATCTTTTAAAGTTATTTGTTGTAGTCAGGACTCATCTTAAAGTTATTTGTTGGGACCAGTGTCTGCTTCATAAGTCTGTCCATTGTGTCCGGCTCGGTACAGTAGAAACACACAAAAGCCTTGTATCAGATTTCAATGTAGTAACAGTTGAGAGGCAAGGTTAAACAGAGTCAAACAAAAGCCTACAGTTTTCAATGTGGTTTGAATTGTATAAATGAAAAACAGTTAATGGTTGATGAGATGTAAAATGTGTATGTTTTATATTTGCACTCTATCTGGTAACTTCATTCTTGTACTAGTACCCCCAAGTTTTCAATCACTACTGATTTGACAACATTACAAATATTGTAGATAATGTATACATCAAACTTTTTCATTCCTGCCTTTAGGGTGCACATCTCGACAGCGTATCTGCAGCACCACACAGGCCGGTATAACAACCCTGACCCTGCTGCCCCGGCTGCCCCAGCGCCACCAGACGAAGCATCTGTATGCTATTAACCTGTAACGACTGAGCAGAGGGAACATGTGTGAATAGATTGCTTTTAACTTGTTATTTTAATTTTTGTACTTATTTTAACCTATTTGTATACTGCAAGATAGCTTTACTGTTGCTATTTGACTGCTGTTGTACATGTCCAATTATGCATGTGACGAAAAAAAAAAAATGTCTTCACCAGTGTGACTGAGGTCTAGTCGTAGTTTGGTTGGTTATAGGAATCCAATTATTTGGATATATCAAAGAGGACACATTGTCTTGCTCCTGTAGACAATATAATAAACAGTGGAACTAATTGTTATGGACATAGACGTCTTTACCCTGAACTTCAGTAATGATACTCTAAATAATTAGGGAGGTTTTGAATGCATGCCATGTGGTGAGTGATGGAGAGGGAAGTGCGTCAGGAGTCATACTGTTTAGGAAATGATGTTCTATAACTTATCAAGACATTATGAACATGTGGTAACACCAAATACAGTTATAATACTTATATATTCATTGTTGATGGTGGCCTACATGCACAAGTAAGTCACAACGTTTTGTTTGCTATTAATGTTTTGCAATGTAATTTCTGGTGCCATGCATAATACATAAGACCCAAATGCAAACGGTTGTTCTCATCTTTGTCATGCACTATGGCAAGCCGTTTTAACATTTAATCAGTAGCGGTAATGGCAATTGTAGATATCAACAATTGCTTTTTGAGTAGTTAGAATTCCAAGCCAACATATCCATAATGTCATTTTAAATAGTAGCAATTCTAATTAAAGATATCTACAATTAATTTCTCACTAGTCAAAATGTTAATTCTTGATATCAACAATTCATTTCTTACTAGTGGAAATGTTCATTGTAGATATCTGTAACTTAATTACAACTAGTCCACTTTTACCATTGACTTCTATTCAAACTCAATTACAGATATCTATAATTCAATTTTGACATGTTATAATTCCAGATCGACATATCCATAATAATTTTGACTTGTTGCTATTCTAATTAATGATATCTACAACTCAATTCTCACTAGTCAAAATGATAATTATTGATATCAACAATTCAATTCTCACTAGTGGAAATGTCAATTATCCTTATTGTTAATATCTACAATTGTTCTTACATTACAGATATCATAAATGGAATTGTAGATATCTAAAATTCAATTCTGCCTGGTCAAAATTAAATTATTGATATATGGGCTTGGAATTATAACTAGTAAATATGTCATTACAGGTATCTGGAATTGCATTTCAGATATCTGAAATACAATTGTAACCAGTAAAAATGATATTCGTACTAGTATCAATTTTATTTGACAATTATTTTCTACATTTCCTTTTATAACTAGTCAGAATTGAATTTTAGATATCAAAAAAAGAATTTCCACTGGGCAAAATTTCATTGTGATATCTTCAATTGCGTACGTACATATCCAAAATGAATATGGTAATTTAGGCGACATATTCGAAATGAATATGGTAATTTAGGCGACATATCCGAAATGAATATGGTAATTTAGGCGACATATCCAAAATGAATATGGTAATTTGGGCGACGATGACGAGCGAGAAGGATGAGAAGGACAAACCACAGAGCAAGAAGGACTTTCTAATACTGAGACTGCATATACCTCGATTATATGCCCTTTCAATGGCAAAATATTTCCGTTGGATTTTAATAATCACCTGCTTCGCCATGTTCAACTTCTTCCACTCCGAAACAAATTTAGGCGCCAGTAACCATGCCAACATTTGTTGAATATTCACAAGGTAGACATGTATTCGACCAATGTCGACCAATGGCTTTGTGGTACTTCAATGATATAACGCCCACATATCGGAAATGCAATTGTTGATATTTCAAATGGGAAATTACATTTGTAGTGAAAAAGGAATTTTTCATTTTTTTTTATATCTATAATTAAATTAAATATATCTGTAAATCAGTTTTGACTAGTCAAAATGTAATTTCTACATGTGAAAGTATATTTGTAACATGTCAAACTGTCAAACATGTCACAATGCTTGTTTTACAGATATCTAAAATTAACATTTTAACTAGTCAAAATGACATTTTGACATGTCGAAATGTCATTTTGACTAGTGAAAACTAAATCGCTACTAGTCAGCCCTACTGATTAAATGTTAAAATGGCTTGCCATACATGCACAGCATTATCCAATGTTGTTCATATGCCAAACCACTGCTTATGATTATTAGAGAAAACATGTATTGAAATACTATAAAATAGTTACATGGCCATTCGCCTATGACGTAAACGGCCATAGTCTGCTCTATATTGGTTGCTTGACATCTGGAGGATGAAAACGTCCAAACAGTTGTTGAAACCCAGATGGTCCACCATACATATCGGTGGTTGTGGGATTTCATTCATAAGTCCAACAACCTACCATTGTTACCATTGAGAACCTTTCAGCTGGATTCACCTCAGTGGACTAAGCTGACTCTTCCCATTCTGGGTCAGATTCCGGCGCAAGCATGTAGGGTCTCACTGTTGTTTCTGTAGTCTCTGCCATGTTTACTGTAAATTCTTCTTTTTCTGGAGCGCAACCTATGTTTACGGTAAATTACGCGTCAAGCTTGTTTACCTTGAACAGCATGGGAGCTCTGCGCACATGGGAGATGTTTGCGTTCAGTGTTTTCTGGCAGAAAGCCGTTGTATTATAAAGAGCAACAAAATGTGTAGGGAGGAAGTTGTGGTGGATGAATGGGTCAAGCACAGGACTTTCACCCAGGAGACTGGGGTTCGTGTCCTGAACCCTGTATTGTTTTTAGACTTCATTTTGCGTTTTGTTTGCGGTTTGGTTAGTTTTAGGCAACAGAACTACTTGGTTAGGTTTAGGCAACATGACTACTTGGTTAGATTTAGGCAACACGACTACTTGGTTAGGTTTAGGGTTAGGCAACAAAGCTACTTGGTTAGGTTTAGGGTTAGGCAACAAAACTACTTGGTTAGGTTTAGGGTTAGGGTTCGGCAACAAAACTACTTGGTTAGGTTTAGGGTTAGGGTTCGGCAACAAAACTACTTGGTTAGAAAAAGCCCTGAAGAAAACTTCTCCCATGTGCGAGCTCTGCTCTCCACGTCCCAAACCATCTAATGAAGCGGCCAATCAGAGCAGAGCTCATTACCATACATTAAACTTTCTAATGAAGCGGCCAATCAGAGCAGAGCTCATTACCATACATCCCACCTTCTAATGAGGCGGCCAATCAGAGCAGAGCTCATTACCATACATCCCACATTCTAATGAGGCAGCCAATCAGAGCAGAGCTCATTACCATACATCACACCTAAAGAGGCGGCCAATCAGAGTAGAGGTCATTACCATACATCACACCTAATGAGGCGGCCAATCAGAGCAGAGCTCATTACCATACATCCCCACGCCCCCACAAAACAGCCTGTTCTTCAGAGTGGAGAAAATGAGTGGCAGACACACACACTACAGAAGCTGGATTTAGTAGTTTAGGAGTTTTTAATATATAAACTTAACTAACTTCTTGTAAAGACCCCAGGGAACAGTTTTATAAAAAACGGCAAAAACAGTATAATTGGTCCCCTTTAAATAATAATAAGAAATAATAAAATGACCCATCTTCACCGTCGGATGTTTGTATTCTCCCGGTTTCACACCAGGCGCAGCTTTATTGCTACCTACCTTAACGAGAGTATGTAGAGCAGGAGCTATGTGGTGCGTCGTGGATGCACACCATCTGGTGGTAAAGATCGATATACTGGTACGATTCGGTGTGTTTGTGTGTGTTTGTGACTAACTATCAAACCAGTTTGAAAAAAGGTTACACCGGCCCAACCCTACAATGTACCAAGCTTAACATTTGGCGTATCTTATGTCTTGACTCCGCCTTCCTGTGCAGGTCTGTTTGGCTTCAGTGTGCTGACGCTGCTGCTCATCCCGATGTACTACATCCCTGTGGGCGATTTCACCACGAACCCCCGGCAGGTGCTGGAGGATGCCCTGGACGCCTTCTGCCAGATCGGCCACCAGCCCCTCATCATGCTGGCGCTGCTAGGCAACACGGTCAGCATCGCCTTCTTCAACTTCGCTGGCATCAGCGTCACCAAGGAGATCAGTGCCACCACGCGCATGGTGCTGGACAGTCTGCGCACGCTGGTCATCTGGGTGGTGAGCCTGGCGGTGGGCTGGGAGCAGTTCCACGGTCTGCAGGTGCTGGGCTTCGTGGTGCTGCTGACGGGCACGGCGCTCTACAACGGCCTGCACCGCCCCCTGCTGGCCAGGATGCCCTGCTGTGCCGCCTGGGCGCTGGACGACGCTGAGGAGCAGGCGAGCACAAGCGGAGAGGGAGAGGCTGCTGGGCGACAACAGGGTGCATGCGGGCGACGACGCCTGAGATACCCCCATCTTCATGGACACACCTCCATTAAGTGACTGACGAAATCTCGGGCTGGCACAGACCTGACACGTGTTTTGCCCAAAACACTTTCAACGTTGTCCTTAATGTCTTTTTTATTTGTATTATTATTATGTGATGCATGACATGTCCGATTTCAACTGACTGATTTGGTTTGTTTTTAAACTCTAAGAATGCTGCACAACTTTTTAGTACATATTTGGTAGGGCAAAGTTGAGTTTGAGCAGGAGAAGGTAGGCCTAATGGCAATCATGCGTCAAGTCAATAACAACGTGCATGCATTTAAAAATGACAAATGAGTTTAAGATGTACAAAAAATATTTTTAATTAGTTTTTTACCCTTTTGTCAGATGTGTTATTTTTTCTATTGAAGGGAAATATCTGGGACCTGTTTGATTAAACCGCTACAGTCTGTAAGCCACTAAGGACACCTACCCCATTTTTTGAAAACATTGTTTCAATTGTGATTAACATATATTGATTTATATAGATTGGCTTCATTGTGACATTTGTGACTGTGTTGCTTGCTTTTTAACAATACTGTTTAGACATACTCATTCTCAAAAAAACATTTTATGAAGGCTGTTATATCTAGTCTGAATTCTGTTTTAGTTTTATGATTTTAGAAATCGTGTTTACTGTACGATGTGGCCAACTATGTGTTTTCTATGTAAATCACTTATGTGCAAAAGCCTTGTCGAGGCTTATTTGTAGTCCTTTTACTTGTCATACTCATATTTGTCTTTCCTATTGATTACAGAATGTGATCTGCACTAAGTAATGCAAATGTAATTAATTATTCTTCTCAGTTGTGTCAAAATATTGTGGGGGGGAAAAAGGGATTATTTTTTTTAAAATACACATTTCGAAGGCCTCTGCGTCTATTCTGCCTGTTGGGTTTACTTTTTTTCTGATGCATGCATATGACTTAACAAATGAGTTCTGTTAACGGCAATGGACAGTTTCTAGACTGGTTCCAGAAGAAGTGTGCATGACATATCCACATGGACGTGCTTGTAGCGGTCTCTCCAAACCACTACATTACTATCATATCCGCTGCACTAGTTCCTATGCCCCCACCTAGTGGCGATAGTGTGATATTGAGACCATGGGAAATGTCTATATGGGAAGTACTGTTGCTGTAGAAAAGGTTTTAACTAATCTAACCCTATATTATATACTTGTGGCAGGCCTTGATGTGTATACTGTATGAGTATACTGGATGTATGTATGGGTCTAAATGGACCCAGAATGGCTGCAGGTCATTCACGTCCAATACATTTATTGTACTCCTCGCTCCGCAAGAGTTCACATCCTAGTTCATCCACAACGCACAAAGCATCAGTAACTGACGATGTGAAGTCTTCCAACAGCCCAGTTCAGGCCTGCCAGCCGGACTCCAGGCTATGGCCGCTGTGTTGAGCTGGGACAGCCCCTCAGCTGACACCTGTTCCCCCTTCCTGCCGGTGCCGAAAAACCCAACATCCTCCCTCATGATCCTGGGCATCCTTTAAATGGAGGTCAGAGGTTAAGCCCGGGAGCACAATGCCGTCTATTTGGATCAACATGTGCCAATTAAACAGCTCATGTCTTCTGGAGTAAGGGACACGTTGCTTTATTGCCAGCGTCATATTGTGTGTATGTATATCCTAGTAGCCTAATGCTGTGCACAACAGGTCGCCATTGATGACTCAAGAGGGACTTGGGAAGGATGCCAGTCAATAACAGCTTAATCTTAAGCAACTTTTGTGTGTGAAAAGCCAAATTGGATGAAAATGACCAGAAAATAGATCATATTTCTGTGAATAAATATTGGCAGAGTAGCCCATATTGGCTCCATTAATTCATACTGAGTTATGCATGTGTTATGCATTTTTAAAGAGTGACCACTTCATCATACAGTGGAAAGGAATGCATTTACGGTGGAGACTGTCATGGACGGGTTCGACCTTACCTAAACGTACCGCTAGATGGCAGTGTGTGAATACAAGTTAAAAGTATACGCACACAAATCAAGCTGTCAACATTACAAATGGCAGTTATTGTCGTTAATCCATGCATTTAAAAAAAATGTTAATCAAACTACCCTAAAGGCATATAGCTGCAAAAGAAAACTAGTAGGCCTAGGTAAGTGTGGTTTGTTGGAAAACAAGATATATCATAGGTTATGTGAGGGATGGACTGACACGATTTGGTTTTAGTTGGGGATGTGCTTGTGCTAAAAGAGAGAAGAAGACCTCTAACCTTCTGTGAATATTTGAGCAGAAAGGAAACCTAAAGGTTTATAGGCTGGAAATACTGGTAGTCGGCCTATAGTCTAGTTAAACATAAAGCTGTCGCGTGGTCTGAGCCAAATCCTAATAGGCCTAAGCACCGCGAAAGAAAAGAATCCCTCTTCATTGGTTATGTTTAAAACCAAATAGCCTAATTTACCCATAGGCCGTTTATATCCCTTCCTAATAACTATAGCCTACAATAAATAGCCTAAATTACATAGGATTAGGTGATTCAATAACCTGCCTTCTATAGACTATCATTATCATTTTTATTTTTATTATAATAGCCTAATTGTATGTTAGGCTTGAAATAGCTGATAATGCAATAAAAAGTATCGGTTAAGTCAGTGGTGGTTCCCATACTGTATGGCTACACCGAAGAAATGTCAAGGTCGTCTGAGCAGGACCGCCGCAACATGAAGCGTGAGGAGAAAATGGCCAGATTATATTAACACCAGGGTTTTATAATGAACAATATTTTTACGACAGACATTTTTTCACGCAAAAGACATAATTGTGTTCATATTATTGGAAGCTATTTGACATCTTTTCGCGAATCCCTAATTAAGGCGGGTCAATTAGAATAAACTGTTCTGTTGGAATGCGATAACATTTTTTTTAAATTATAGGCCGTTAGAATATCACGCTCATTTAAATTCGTTTTTATATGCATTTTACTTATAGGCCTACATGTAAGCTGTAATTAGCAAGAAGGCTGTGGTCCTGATATTTTGTGATTTTTTGTTTTTTGTTAACTCCTTTCATATAGGCTTATTTTGTGCATATAGCCTAACAATAAAACACGAATAACGTTTAGTAGTTTCCTATCCTAAATCGTTATCCAAAGTATATTTAAATGAACGTGGCCTGTTCCGATGGTTTGCCAAAAACGTGGTCATCAAATGTGAGAGTGCATGCATGGCAGCCAGACCTTAAAACGCTTTGCGCCTCCAGACGTGTGATGTTTGGAGACCACGTCTGATTAACGACACGGACCTGCACATTTTCCATACCTGCTTGTTAATACGACAATTAATTGGTTTGGCTTACGCAGGGTCATAACAAATAGCTCCGATGTGGGTCGGTCTGCTTTATGTCAGTCGCGGAAAGTTGATCTAAACAACTTGTTGGCCCGAGAGAGAGAGCCAATACTCCGCCTCTGCTCCTAATATCAGTCTAACCTTAGTAGGTCACTCAGCAAGGTGGGCCCTTGTGCTTTAATCTTTTAAATCATTGTGTCCAAAGTGTTATTTGCATTTCTTAATTCCCGGTATCTGCATGTGGGTTACCGGATTGGATTCACTCATACTTGGCCCGTTTACACATGGCCCATCGTGGCAGCGTGCCACGCTGCCGGAGAGAAAAAACAGTAGGCCCTAATAGCTTGTTATTATGACCTTTTGTCTTTCCATTAGTCTCGCTTTCTATTCAGCGCAAGTGCTTGGGAATGCTTATGTGATTTAGCCGTGTGTACACTGGGCCCGTTGAGCCGCAGAGGGCCCTAAACCCGCCGCACAAGAGACGCTGAAGGGCGGCTTTAATCTACGGGCAGTCCTCGTGTAAACAGATGGGTCGCTCATAGGCCAGTGAGTTACCGTCATATTGAAAAGTTTCCATAAATGAACAACTTACGTTGTTGAACATGCAGGGCAAGGGGAGGTGAGCGCGATTAGTTGATCCCTGTGATGTCTATGTGATGTGATGTAGGCTATTTGCTCATTTTATCAAGAGCGGAGAGCGGAATACCAGACCACAAATGGGAACGCGTTACGCATTAAAATATGTCCTACATGTTGTGTTAGGATGAGGCCTACTTTGATTTGAACAAAAAAACCTCGCTCAAAATGTTTTTGTGTAGGCTGTGGATATCTAGTACTGCTTTACGCGAAGCTGTTGGGATATTTGACTAGGCCTACTGAGCGGAAATAAATCTTTCTATGAACTCATCCGCGAACGCCTTATAACTTGTTTTTCCATCTCACCATAATGTAGGAAACGTATCCCTAACTGCCACCGTAATCATTTCCATCTAATGACGTAGGCCTGCAGATAGGCCTAATAGTAGCCTACATTTTCAGGGAGATGTCATGTGAACATGACATATTAGCCTGCTTTTTTTTATACTGTTCACTATTTAGGCCTATTTGTACTTCAGCCATTTGTTTTTGTTTGTTTATGCCACATGCGTTTGAAATGGAAAATAGTGTGCAAATCAGAGTTAAACCCTCCTTGCCTTTAACCTTTTAACGCACCGTGCGTAAATCTAAAAAGTCATGGTCACCCCTCCCCTCAGCATAGACTATCCTGATTTTGTGGTTGCTAAGCTGTAAACAGAAAAAACGATTCGTCACTGGGGGGAGCTGCTCGGACATTAGTATTGTAGAGGACTGTCCGTGCGCATTAGCCTACACTTATCATGACATAGATGAACTGTCCGGCCATTTATAAGAGAGAAGTGTATAAGTAAGGATGGATCCGAGGTCACATATAGTGCCACATCTTGTTCTGTATGGACCTCAAACCCTCGGAGCCCCCCCCCTCTCTCTCTCTCTCTCTCTCTCTCTCTCTCTGGAAGTGATGGCAGTGCGCCATACAGAAGGCTGTGTACAATGGCCCAGGTCCCATTAAATCTGCGAAAGTTCCTTCCTGAGGCAAACATTGCCAGAAATAGTCATCTTGGCCTGGGCTCCATTTTTTTTTTTTTTTTTACAGGGGAGCAACAATAATTCTCAGTTTAATAATGGATTTTTTTTTTTTGACATAGGCCCTAATGTCCGCATGCTTCACAAGCAGCTCCTAGTTATGTGGTCACCTTCTCGTTTTGCTCTCCACAGCCTGATAAGAACTTCCTGAAAAACACGCAGCGAGCAATCAGGTCACAACAATAGCGTCGGAGCGATGCTTTGTTTTCTAATCATGTTGTTTATGGGATGTGACCCCCATGTCTAATTTTACCTTTCGTTTTCACAAAAAAAAAAAAAAAACTGTCCTCATATTCTGTGAATGTTGTTGGACTATTAGAGAAGGATCATTAAAACACTATTTTAAAAGCATAGCATTGTTAGCGATTCATAGGCCTGCCAAGACTTATTACTCATAAGGAAAACGTCTGGGGATGAATACACGAATGAATACATAGGCTACATGGATGGGTGATGGATTAGTTAGCCTAAATAAATACAAATAAATGAATTAATAAAGAAACAATATAGGCTACGCCTAATTATAATAGTCTTGAGCAGGTTTGCATATTGTAGGGCCTGCTATGATATTCTTCCACTTCCAGACTTCGCCCTAGCAAAAAGGGGCAAGTGGATTTGTTTGAGAGATTCAGATATTTTTGGAACCTACCTTGGCAGTAGCCTAGCGACAGATATGACACATTTCCAAAGAAATTTCTTTTTTTTTCTTTTAAAATAATGTAAATTCGAATTATTATTATTATTATTATTTATTAGTATGATTATGATTATTATTATCATCCGGGCTACTCCAAAATAAAGAAAGAGGTGCTGCTTTTAATGCATATAACAAACGGGGAACATACTGTTTTGATGGCTTCACCTTTCCACCTCTCTCGCATTGTCACAATTATGGGAACAACTGTGTCAGGGCGCCTTTGTCTGCAAAGCGTCGGTATGTTTTAAGTCTTCCCACTAAAACCTCATCAGCACCTGAAATAACTCTGGAGAAATAACTCAGGCGTGCTGGCCCGCTGCGTCTCCTGCATCCTCTTCCCTGGATTGTTTTGACTGCATGATCGAGAGAAAAACCCGTTGTATCCCATTTCTAAATTTAACCCGGAAAAGTGTCACTCGAAAACACCATGATAGGAGGCAGTCAGGGTCATAGAGGTTTCCGGCAATATGAATCAAGACTAATGAATGCCTGCGTCTGAAGCCATTGTTTGAGCATGTTGAATGTAAAAACGAAACATGCAATCCAAGCGCTCAGGGATGTATGACAATATATAGACGCGCACGCACGCATCCTATACGCACAACGGCGCACGTTGCGGGTGCAATTGCGCCCGGTGTCAAGCCAAATACTTTACTACATTTAACCTCTAGCAGACTATCAAACTCCTGTGTTACATTTTTTTTGTAATATGAACATATTAAAAGGTTTTCAATGTTAATATGACAAAAAAGACAGAAGGTGTAGGCATAGATATTTTTTAATCGGTTTCAATCAAGCAGGCCTATCGATTATTATTGCTCTGTTATTGTTTTGAATTCATCATTATTTACAGCCTGATGTCAGCAGCAAATATATTTCCAATACGGTGTGAATGTAAAAGCTTACTGACTGTTATGTAACGGGTATACATCTCGAGGGGCCACTCGGATGAAGTATGGCTTCTGCAGTTAATTTTGTTGGGCTGATTGGTTGTGGAAGGGAATAGGTTTCCTCTGTTTATTATGAGCATAGGGACGGATTTGCGTCATGGTGCAAGTTGCAAGTCGAGATAAAGTTGCACAAATAGAAGTAAAAGGAAGTTCTAACACTCATTATAAAGTTTCCCCCTTCAACTCCGGAAGAAATAAGGACTTGCTGTATCCTAAAATACTAAAACATTTTCTATTTTAGGACAAATCTACCAGGCATATCCGCTCATTTAACAGTCACAGACCATCAAAAACAGGATGACATGAACCTAATATAAACTCTAGGTTGAGGTATGATTGGACGGGATGTTTTCAACGTTTACTTTGAACACTATAACACACCCTCAAATGTATAGCCTACCATTGAACATGTACACATTAGGAATCAAAGGAGGTCTTTTTTATTCGTTTCAAGTTCAAGTATCGCGAACGTGTAGCCTATTAAAAACACACACACACACACACACACACACACACACACACACACACACACACACACACACACACACACACACACACACACACACACACACTCGCACAGCAGTGAGTGCATTTAGTCCAAGTGTTTGTAAAATACATGTATAGACCATATGCTCCTCCATCGCGAGGTTCTTTACACAATTCCTAATGCGTTAAATTGATTATAAAATCGATTATAAAATGATTCTATAGTTATCCTACTGCTATTACTACTACTACTACTAATAATAATTAAAAAAATAACTATAATAATAATAATAATACAAAAATAACTATAATAATAATAATAATAATAATAATAATAATAATAATAATAATAATCATCATCATAATCATAATACTCCTAATACTGCCCACAGTGTGTGGGTGTTTCTGTGATGGTGGGGGCGTGGCGTGCCGCTGCGGGTGGACGTCAGGCTGCGGCGGGGGCTCCTCGCTTATAGAGACAGATCAATCCTTCGTCTGGGGATCAGACTTGGTCTTGAGTGTCCCGCTCGGTGACATCTGTGTGTACATGCTACACATCATCTGCATTGCGAAGGGGAGTCATAGGTGCGATACAAAAACACTCATTGGATACAACGCGACCAATCAGTGTCAGAGAGCGGACTTGGAGAGTGGAGCTACTGGGCTCAGACCTCAGAGCTGGGAGAAAGACTTTGGCACTTGGAGAAGAGGACGGACCACCTCCACACACACTGATAGCACCGCGTTACCCTCTCCTTCCTCTCCCTCCCTCTCTCTGTCTCTTTCTCCCTCCCAGTCTCTCCCTCTCTCTCTTTCTGACCATATCGCCGTTTCTGACAAACATCGAGCCAAAAAAAACCAACCTCAGGGATGTATACGGCAGGGCTGAATCCGTTTTACGCATCTAATTTTAGCCTCTGGTCCGCGTACTGCGCCGGCGGGTTCGCCGTGGATACCATGAAGAAGCCCTCGTTTTGCATCGCGGACATTTTGCAGGCCGGGGACGCGGACCACATCCCGGCGGGGTCCTCGGCCCTCATGGTCCACATGGGACACCGCGTTGGACAGCAGCAGCAGCAGCAGCAGCAGCAGCAGTCCAGCACCTCGCCGCTGCGCCCGTCCCCCGTGGCGCCAGAAGCGGGCCTGTTCGGCGGCAGGGTGAACCCGGCGTCGCCCTACCACAGACAGGGACTACAGCTGACCTCCGTGTCGCGGACCTTTAACCCCCAGCACGGCCCGCCGCCCTCCAGCAAGGACCTCAAATTCGGAATTGATAGGATACTGTCGACAGACTTTGACCCCAAACACAAGGAGCCCACGTCGTTAAGAGGTGAGTGCATTCTGCTTTTTAGTTTTTTGGTTTTTTTTGTGTTGTCACTTTTTTAGGTTCGCATGCGGAAAAAAAACAAACCACAAAAACTGCAAAGTAAATGCATTGTTTTTGTTTGTTCCTTATTGCCATTCTTAGTAAATGCTACACATGCATCCACATTATCATTTATCGTTACAACAGAAAAGACATTAAAATACGCCACATGAGTTAGTCAGTTTGGGCCAGTCTGGTTGGTCAGATGTCCACAGAACAGGCCATAGAATATAATATCCCCTTCTGGAATAGGCCTATGTCATTTCAAGAATATCTCAATTTCTCTTGCTCACTATAGTTTATCTCTGGCTCTGAAACAGATCTGACATCTATTGTTAGCTCAAACCGTCAGTCAGGGATCCACCACGTCTCGGTTCAGCCTGCGCCGGGCCAGTACTTCTCGTCACTGGACCCGGGGATGAACGACGCGTCCTCCATGATGAGTTCACTAGGCGGCAGGCAATCAGGCCCGCATCAGTTTCAGGACACCTTCCCAGGTAGCCGCCCGCACACACACGCACGTTAGGACTAACACACACACACACACACACACACACACACACATAGGGAACCGAGAGCATATTGCGCATCATGGTGTGTCAAACGTCTCTTTGAATGTAACCACTGGACTCGTCCCTGGGTTTTTGTTTTTTTGGTCCAGGTCCATATGCTGTCCTCACCAAAGACACGATGCCCCAGACCTACAAGCGGAAACGGTCGTGGTCCAGGGCGGTGTTTTCAAACCTGCAGCGAAAGGGACTTGAGAAGAGGTTTGAGATACAGAAGTACGTCACCAAGCCGGACAGAAAGCAACTGGCGGCGATGCTGGGCCTCACAGACGCACAGGTGTGTGTGTGTGTGTGTGTGTGTGTGTGTGTGTGTATGTGTGTGTGTTTATTACACGACGTGTGGTGGTTATAGAAAAAAGACCAAATCTATTGCCCAAAATGTACACTTCATGCCCTAAACCACTTACATGCTGATGTCATTATTATGCTGAGTTTTTTTTTTTTTGGTGGTGGTGGTGTAGTGCGGAATTATCATTCGAATAAACAGGCAACATCTTGCGCAATACCATCAGGTCAATGAGGCCACATCTAAACACGTAGAGGCCAACGGCCTTGAGGGCTATGTTGAGAATAGACTTTATTCTCAACACTCAACATATATATATATATATATATATATATATATATATATATATATATATATATATATATATATACACACACACACACACACAAATATATATTGGGGTCAGCAGTGAACATATTTGAAAAAATAAGTAGGCCTACAAAAAAAACAATTCTAACTGAAAATAATGAATTATCCTTTGGTCTATGCATCGTGCATCATGCATCTATCATTCATCTATGCCTTTAATGAACCATGCAGAAACAGACACATGAATGCATTGTCTCACAACCTGTGCAGGTCAAGGTGTGGTTCCAGAACAGACGCATGAAGTGGAGACACTCCAAGGAGGCGCAGGCGCAGAAGGACAAGGAGAAGGAGCAGACGGACAAGTGTCCCGCGGAGGAGGCAGAGACCAAGGAGGCCGAGGAGTCCGAGTGCGACAGCGAGGCCAGCGAGTCCGACTTCGAGGAGGGGGACAAGAGCGACGTGGACATTTGTGAGCACAACAAGACCAGCGTCATCACCAGCGGCAGCGGGCCCGTAAGTACCGCGGAGACGGCGCAGGGCGGGCCCGTCGGTGCAGAGACAGTGGTGGCGTCGCAGATGTTAATATGAAACTGGACTATATCGTGTTGAAGGTTTGGTTTATGAACCTTCAATTCTGTACATTTGTATAGGCTGATTGTTTTGGTTTTTTTTGATAGAAGAATGAGCATTGTTTCGAGACGCATTTGGAGAGAACCGCCCGAAAGCCAGGTGTTTTTTTTATTATTATAACGACTCCTAATTTTTCTCTCAAAGCATGAGTGTTTTTCCTTTTTTGAGGGAAAATAGGCTTGGTTGTGAATTTTCTTCAGTTGTAAACCACTTGTTTCTTAAATCTCATCACCGAGTGCTCATGCATTGTGTCTCAACTTGTGTTAGGCCTACATATTTTGGTAATAATTTGCACTGAAATAATGTAAATAAAATATTTCTTACTTTAAATTTGAATTACATCTGATTTATTATTGAATTACACCCAATTCAATTACTTGTAATAACATTTTCATTGCTATACGATATATTCGTTAGTGGTGGTCCAACTGGTCTGGGTGTTTCTTCTATGAAGTGTCTCGTGCTTCATTTAATTTTTTTTAAACTTAAAAATCTTTACTTTATTTTATTATAGCCTTTTCTTTCATTTGAACAAATTGTAGGCCTATCCAGTATTTAGGCCTATTGGTTATTTACTCAACATTGCAGGCACATTGGCCTATTTAGACTATATTTTCTAACTGGCAGTTGGCATTTGTGCACATTTGTGCATCCTGGCGGACTTTAAAATAAGTCATAATAAACCTTGTTTTTTTAATTGAAGCCTAAATTATAGTTTAAGCGGGAATCTAACTGCACATTTAGAAGTGATCCTTATCCTACATGTAGGCACAGACCATGGTGCCAGAGCATCTGCCATAGGCCACACCACACATTATGAGGGCCAATTCCTACTGCATCCTATCTCCATTTCTCTCGGTATTTCTCCACATATCGTATATTCATTGGTTCCGCGTATTTTAGGCCCACGTGCAAACGTGAGACCTTTGGCAAACTCGTGAATCAGAGAGGCAGCCTGGTCCTAAATGTATAGTTTGTATACATCTCCCGGCTGCAGAGGACGAGGATATATGGCCTGTATTTTCTACGGTGTCATGCACATTTTATAGTATGGCCTAGGCTAAAAATGTAAACACATGCCTCCTTTTGTAATGTAGCCGATTCTAATGGGCCATTGCCTATTACATTTATTGTGAATTCGAGGCACAACACACAAATATTTCGGTCTGACATCTGTTTTCTTTATCCTATAGCCTATATCTGTCATAATAATTAAAATAGATATTCCCATAACCCCCTTCATTTTCATATTGACTTAAAAAAGACAGAATTGGTTTTAACAAATAGGTCTAGAGATGAATGCATTAGGCCTAATGCCCAATTAAATGGAGCTGTTTTCATCAAATGACCACTTTTTACCAATCAGAGGGACAGACAATGAATATGAAGTTAAATGGAAAATCTCAGCTTTTTCTTTTGGAAATTGTGAAGTCTCAAAGGCACTCTATGGTGATTTTGACTTGTGTCTGTCAGAGTAATCATTGTTTAATAGAAATTGTGGCATGATGGATCGTTATTGAGGCTTTTAATGCATACCTAGCCAGAATTAAACGTTTCATTATATTATTATTATTACTATTATTATTATTATTATTATTAAGTATTAAAATGCAACATGTAAAGAAAGACGTGAATACACTTTCACTTACACTTTTAATTGAGCAGAAACAAAATGTTCAAAAACATTTAGGGGGATTAGGCCCTACCCCTTATTTAGGCCTAAGTCTAACTGATTTTTTTGAGATAGGCCTATATAAGAAATATGTTATATCATGCTCAAGCCACATATTCAAGTTTATTTTATTTAACGCCAACAATCTTTATTTGTTGTAGCCTACATCTAAATGATTTAATCAAATGCAGGACAAGACATTCTTTAAGAAAAAGTTAAATGCAATAGACTGAATAGTCTCATGACACTGTTGAATTGCGGAGCGTTTATCAAAATATAAGCATCACTTTTGGGGGAAAAAAAAAAAAAAAATATATATATATATATATATATATATATATATATACTCAACAAGGCCACAGAGCTCTGTGTGCTTCTATATCATGTTAGAACAACAACATAATGCGTGACCCCATGACCCCAGCAGACCACCAGAAGCCCCCCCCCCACGCTTTTATTATGGATCCCACTGCTTGTCTTCGAGACACGACCACACTGCCCAGAATCACACCGTGATTGGCTGGCGACATGCCACTTACTAAACATAACCATCGCCTAACCCCAACCCCTGCCCCAAACCTAAACCAACTCCAACCTAATACCTAAACTTAACCATCTCTAACCTAATACCTAAACTTAACCACCTCTAACCTAGTACCTAAACTAACCATCTCTAACCTAATACCTAAACTTAACCATCTCTAACATAATACATAAACTTAACCATCTCTAACCTAATACCTAAACTTAACCATCTCTAACCTAATACCTAAACTTAACCATCTCTAACCTAATACTTAAACTAACCGTCTCTAACCTAATACCTAAACTTAACCATATCTAACCTAATACCTAAACTTAACCATCTCTAACCTAATACTTAAACTAACCGTCTCTAACCTAATACCTAAACTTAACCATATCTAACCTAATACCTAAACTTAACCATCTCTAACCTAATACTTAAACTAACCGTCTCTAACCTAATACCTAAATTTAACCATCTCTAACATAATACCTAAACTTAACCATCTCTAACCTAATACCTAAACTTAACCATCTCTAACCTAATACCTAAACTTAACCACCTCTAACCTAGTACCTAAACTAACCATCTCTAACCTAATACCTAAACTTAACCATCTCTAACCTAATACTTAAACTAACCGTCTCTAACCTAATACCTAAACTTAACCATCTCTAACCTAATACCTAAACTTAACCATCTCTAACCTAATACTTAAACTAACCGTCTCTAACCTAATACCTAAACTTAACCATCTCTAACCTAATACCTAAACTAACCATCTCTAACCTAATACTTAAACTAACCGTCTCTAACCTAATACCTAAACTTAACCATCTCTAACCTAATACCTAAACTTAACCATCTCTAACCTAATACCTAAACTAACCATCTCTAACCTAGTACCTAAACTTAACCATCTCTAACCTAATACCTAAACTTAGGCCAATCATAGCGTGGTTCTGGGCAGTGTGGGCAGTTCTAACCAAGAAAAGCAGTGGGATCCATAGTAACGCCCCCCCCCCCCCCCCCGCCCCCCCCCCAAGATTTATCCCGACATCTTGAATTTCACTTTTCATTTCCCCCCCACCCTGGCTACAGTATAGCACTTCTACCTGCTGCTGTCTTTCCTTCATTGAAAGAGACATTTTTACATGGCGGGCTTGAACACGATATAAACGTGAGCTGTTAAAATAAACGGACCCCGTGATGAAATGATGGACGAGGTGGCACCGTGACACTCACACTGTCTTCACTTTGGGGCTACATCCAGGACCAAATGAAATGTTGCTTGTCGTGGAGGTGTGGGGGGGGGGGGGGGGTAGGGGGGAGTTTGTGGGGGGAGGTAGGGGAGAGGTGTGGGGGGGGGGAGGTAGGGGGGAGGTGTGGGGGGGGGAGGTAGGGGGCAGTGTGGGGGGGGAGGTAGGGGGGAGAGTGGGGGGGAGTGGGGGGGTAGGGGGGAGTGTGTGTGTGTGTGTGGGGGGGGGGTTGGGAGGGTTATGATAGCCAGATTCCAATGGAATAAACTAAAAGTGCCGGACACTTTATCAACCAAATATAACTGTTAAACTCTGCCATTTAAAACGTCTGGGCTGGGTCGAGTCTCGAATGATCCTCGCAAAGCTGTAAATTACGTTAGTATTTGCAAATGTAAAATAACAATAACAATCCCAAACGCTTAACATAATACCGAGAGGCCGTGATTTGTGAACTGTCCATGGGACTTTTATGAGCAGGACAGGAGAAAGTCCATCTGGCCTGTATTTAACGTCAGCCTCCCCGCCTCTGTTAAAAGCTATGTCCTATACGTCCCTCTCTTGGCAGGCCCCGGGACACGCTGACCCATAAAACAAACTCGCCCCGAAAGATTTCTCGCCATCGTCATTTAAACGCTTTGAAAAAGTAACTGTGCTAAACAAATGATGTCTGTGGAGCTAGAGAGGTGGAGGTGGTGGTGGTGTTGATGGGGTGGGGGGGGGTTTCTGTCTACCCCCCCCCCCCCCCCCCCCCCCCGGGTGAGGGATTAGCAGGGCTAAAAGCCGTGAGGCCTCACCGAGCCTTGAGGCATTATCTGTGAGGTTGTCTGATGAAGGGGGGGGGGTGAGGGCCCTGATCCCTATGTGTGGTTGTAATGTGTCAGAAAGAAGTGAGAAATAAATAAGCGCGTAAATGAATACAGAGGCGATAACATCAGAGCTTGTCATGGTGGGCAGAGACACTACAAGTTCCTTCTGTGTTACAGGAACTCATATGTTGGGTCATGCCGTTAATTATTTTCCCTCTACCCTTTTTTTCTGTGAACTGTAACTGAATGATATGGGGAGTCATAGTGATGGTTATGATAATGCCAACAGCATTAGAGGGTGTGTGCAAGTCATTGCCTATTCTTTAAATGGCAGCGTCAAGGGGGTGAAGGTTTGTGTAATTTTGTGAACACTGACATCAACTTACAAGAGTGTTATTGTGCATGGTTCATGTGAGCTCGAAAAGTAAAAAAATAAAATAAAACCTCAGGATATGAGACATACACACAATTCCCTCGCCAAGAGCATTACTCTGACAGAGCACTGAGAGCAAGGGTGTTTAATCACGGGGCGAACACGCATTTACTCAGCACTCAGGTGCAGAGAAGACAGTTATATTTCCCACACACATAATGAGACCATCTCAATGGAGCATTTTATTCAGCCTGTCTAACTGGGAAACCCTGCCTTGTGCTGTGTAGGTGGGTCCAATACTTCAGGGGCTTTTGCTCTATCAAACTCTGATTTAAGGGGATTGGCTCGCTGGATCGCTCTTTCCTAAATGAGCCCTGAGTCATGCACCATGAGAGACGGTTTCCTCGTGAGACTAGAAAAATATTATGACGCTGTGCGAAAATCTTTAATTTGAAAGGGTGCCAGAGACGTTTCCAGTCATCCGCCTCGGTTTAAATCCCATTCTGCGAATCACGTGTATCATGTGCGTTATTTATGGCCTTTATTGTGATGCCGGCTGGGAGTTCTCCCCGAGAACAGGACGGAGAGACACGGTATCTGTAGTTGCTATGGAGGTAATTGTTGATTATACTGAAACAGAGAACCTCTCATTGACTAACCACAGCCGCTCAGGGAGCGTTTATGTTCAATATAACCGCCTGTGAAATATTACCAACATAAAGGCTGCACAGAGTCAGAGCTATGAACCAGCACTTCCAAATATAGTTAAATTTGTATCAACTCTCCTTCCCTTTCATACTTAACAGTCAATTATCAGAAAGTATTATAGTTCAGATGATATCCATGGCCCCCATGGCTGCGGGCCCAGTGAACCGAGAGGGCTTCTGCAGTTGCAGACTGCAGCATGTTCACGTCCCGCGCTGAAAGCTGAGCCCCTCGTACAGAAGCTGTCGCCACATTTTCAAAAAAGCCACATTATTGAGTGCTTTTTTAACATGGTTGCAGTTTCCAAAAGTCTTGGCTTCGCTTTCAAAAACCAAACCCTTGCCAACAGTAGGGAGTGGAAGAAGTGAAGAAGAAGAAGAAGAAGAAGAAGAAGAAGAAGAAGAAGAAGAAGAAGAAGCAGAAGCAGAAGCAGAAGAAGAAGAAGAAGAAGAAGAAGAAGAAGAAGAAAAAGAAGCAGAAGACGAAAAAAGAAAAAAAAGAAAAAGAAGGCATCTCAAGTTAAATTTAAAGACGTGTTTCTTTTGGAAGCCCGGCTGCACCGCCATAAACCAAGGGAGACATTTTCATGCTCCACATTTTTCATGGTTTCTCTCCCGAGTTTCCTCCCTTTCCTTTTCTCACTCCACCTTGGCTCCAGAGAGGTACCAACTGCGCTGCAACTGACGGGGGCCCCCAGACCGCACCACAGCCAACAGGGCACCGCCAGGCGGTGGAGCAGCCCCCGGTTGTGCGAGGTTTTTCTCCTGCCCAGAGCAGCAGTCTCCCAAGCCCGGGGTCCGCCCTCCTCCGCCCTCGTTGCTCTTGGACGCGTCCTCTCACGTCCTCCCAGAACCCCCCCCCCCCCCCCCCCCCCCTTGCAGAGAGTGGGCGCACCCACCTGGGCGGCGATAATGAACGGCTCTTTCACCGCTCTTCCTCAAATAATATCGATAGCTATCCTCTGCTTCAATTAACACCCTGCTTTTCTCACTTTTCTTTTTGTTTTTTTTCCATTTCACCCCATTCTTTCTGTTTTTCTTTTTCTTTTTTGTTGATGTGGCCTTGGAAGGAATGGCTTCATGGCAGACAGACAGCAGACCATGTGGTAAATTACATAATTTGCAGAGGGTGCAGAGGTTTGGTATTAATTAGCACCGTGAAGCGGCCCGTTCCCATGGAGATTGAATTCAGTGAGTGATGTACGTACTGGGTGGGGTGGGATTTTGGCCTCGCTCTGCCCGCCCGCCGATATATAAACACTGAAGGGAGGATATATATATATATATATATATATATATATATATATATATATATATATATATATATTATATATCACATTTATATATATATATATCACATGACCTGTCATCAGCAGCATTTTCTGGCCTCTCTGAAAAGCAGTTGAACTTTCCTTACATTTTTGACAGCAGTTAAACTGGCATTTAAACTCCTTACGTCAGAGAGACTTCCTCCCATAGCTGCACAGGGCTGAGTGGCTGTTTTTCCCGAATGAACGCATCACATCCAGGACATTATTTTTGCCCCTCAGTTGACGTTTTGACTCGCTGGACTGAGTGACCATGAGACAATGAAGTTCATTATTTGAAGGAAACTCAGGACGATCAGTTACTGCACGCTGCTCTTTATTTCCCTGATGGGCCGCCTCTGAGTGTCGTCCCCGCCCTGCAACTCGCCTCCGACTATATAACAACGCCTGCTGACGATGGTACGGTCTAGCCGTCTCACGCTGGCCCCAGTCTCACTGTGGGGGAGAGAACAGCAACCATGAGTATATGTATATATAGTCATTCACTCATTAAGCTTACCACCCACAGCTGCGTCCCCCCCCCCGCGTGATTGAGCCGCCCGCTCCCCTTGTTTGCGGCCCATGCCAAGCCACGCCCCCTTCACACTACAGTCCAACACCCAACACTTTTAAGTGTCAGAGAGCACAACTAAATCTGTGTTAGATTATCTACGGTTGCTGAAATTGGACAAATGGTGCGATTGCGGTTACCTGCATCACGGCCACATGGAGTAGAGAAACTCCAGAATAGAGAATAGACCAGAGTAAAGCTCTCCCCGTTTCTCCTTTTTTCATTCCTATGGTGACACACAGATGCAGCTGGATGGAGAGCAGCTTAAATGAACCGCCGTGCACTGAAGCACAAAGATAAACTCTTGACACGGACACCCAGCCATGACGAGGCCCACATACCGGATCGTTTTGTGCAATTAGCAGATGAGCCACACGACACGCTTTCCAAGAACGTGTGGAGGGTAAAATGATCCAAATATGTGTGGCACAAATAATTTCCAATAACAGACCAATCACATGATCGACACTTGGCTCATCACTCAGGGGCCCCTTATCTGGCAACTCTGTCACTATCTCACTCTATGTGTTGTAGTATTACCGCTGGCTGTGCTCTGTTATAGTCTGTGTGTGTGCGTGTATGTGTGTGTGTGTGTGTGTGTGTGTGTGTGTGTGTGTGTGTGTGTGTGTGCGTGTGTCTCCATATCACGTGTGTGCATGTACGTGCGCAGAGGGAAAAAAAAAAAGGGGCCACACGGTGTCAACAGCCTTGAGTGTGCACACTCTGCCCCCCCCCCCCCCCCCCCCCCCCCCAAAACTGATACTGACGGATTATGGAGGAATTCTCCCTCACAACTCTCGGCTTGTTAAGGGGAGGAGAGGGCAAGAGGGAGAAAATAAATAAAGCGTCACTTGGGTTTGTCTTGTTCGTGTTCCCAAATAAACACAGCAGGCTTAGGAGGATCGCCGGGGCACCAGACCCAAACCGACCATTGTGCGATAACTCTCCCATCTAAACACTTCTGCCGGGCTGGAGAAACCTGCACTTGTGTGCATGGAGGAGTCGGCACACACACACACACACACACACACACACACACACTCATCTCCACAGCAACTAGAGGGAAGACACACACACACACACACACACGCACACACAAGCGAGAGTAAGCATGTCGATTTATAGAAGGTGCCGCTTCAGTTTCACATCCTTGATTCCCGCTTCCTTCAAACCGACTCGGTTAAGAGACCGCGGCATGGCTGAGAGACCATTATTGCTGTCCTGATTTGAATTTGGTTGTGACTTTTTATATTCCACTTGAAGTGGTTTGAACAACAAAACAAAGCAAAACAATATTGTGTGGAACAACACCATTAGGTTCTGTGTGTGTATGTGTGTGTGTGTGTGTGTCTACGTGTTCATGCTAACTGTGTGCATCTTTACAAACCCATCCACGTGCCTGTGTGTGTGTTTGCAGTGCACACGTGTAGAAACTACACTCTCATGTCTAACGTCAAACTACATGCGACCTCGGTGGTGTTGAAAAGCGCATACGAGCGCGTACGCACAACCTCGCTAACCTGTACGTGTGAGGGGCTAAGGTTTCCATAGGAACATATGACTCTCCACAGCTGGCCCAATCACGGTGTACATATCAACGCGTGCACATCAGCGCACAATAAAACTTAGCAGTGTGTCGCCGCGCAGTCTACTGCCCCCATTGGGCGAGATTGAGTCATAACCGGCTCCTATACTAAGACTAAACATGGCCTTCCGTGCAAAACCCTCACCAACGGCACCACACGTCTAGAAGAGCATTTCTTCAGTTTCCATAAATGAGGCTGAGATCAAGGCAACAAAAAAAAGACCAGACCTGTATAAATAAACCAGAACTTAGGTTTGGCAGTACAGCATGTTCAAACTAAAAAATCATAATGGTTAAAACAAAATAAATTTGAGTTTATCTAATTGCTTTTAAAAATGGTTTGTTTGTTCAGACGAAGAAGGTATGTTGAAGCTTCACCCAAAGTTTGGTATTCATCGGCGTATTTGTCTACTTTAGTTCTACTTTAAAGGTTTTTCGGAAAATCCAAGATGGTGGAAAATCTATCCAACAGACTTACCTACAAACAATATAGGATTACCTGGACATTGGGTCCTGGGACCCCTACAAAGAAAGATTCCTTGGCTCCTCTACCCTGTGGTTCCCATAAGGTACTGCTCTGTTCAGTCTCCGAAGCAAAGCTTTACAAGGACGGCAGTTTATACCAGGAGACACGCTGTAACATCTGATAATAAAACCCAGTGTCGATTTAATTGGGGTCACTTGTACAGCGGACATGCATACCCAAAAAAACAAAATCTCCCAACATGGGAGAGCGACTCCATTGTTGCTGTGTTTGTGAGCGTGTGTTGTCACGCATATTTTTTTTCTGGGTGCAATACGAATGCTTTTTTTTTTTTTTTACAGGCGTCAATAGTCTGAACTTAAACTGCACTTCCTGTTACTTGTGTAGTCCGCTTCCTCTCCTCTGATACACGTTTGACCTGAAGACATGCAGCATCCATCAGGTGATCCTCGCGAGTCACGGGTCATGACCTAAAACACTCTACTATGGCCACGCCTCTTGTCTTGCCTTTGCAGGGCTGCTCTGTGTATATTATGCAGGCAGAGAGCCCTGGTCTTTGTCATGTCTCTGTAGGTGCAAGCTAACTGATGAGGGTAATACAAGGGGGTCATTTTGGACTCATACAAACTGTCATAGGGATCCTTTGCTTAGTCCACTTCTGTAAGACATGTCAAATGAAGGGGCAGGTGGGAGGCGGGCCATCCAGCACCATTTAGTAATAGACATGGCGTTTCAGTCCTCACCACCCAACACGTTTCTACTTCCACTCGTTTGCACCATAGAGATGTGTGTCATCCCTTCCCAGATCACTCTCTTAACAAGTTGTCAGTGTGAGCAAAAAGACGACAGACGGATAGCGAGAGCTTGAGCAAGAGAGAGAGACAGAGAGAGAGAGAGAGAGAGCGAGAGAGATAAAGAGAGCGAGAGAGAGAGAGAGAGATGAGGAGTCAAGGCCACTACAAGCCAATTATAGTGTATTGACGATGGGCCTTAAGACAGACAGAGAGACATCTGGTCTCCATTATGACTTACGATGGGAAGCAGAGCTCCTTAGCAGCCAAGTGGCATGGGCCACACGGGGGCCTCACAGGCACATGCCAGCCTCTAATTACTACTGCCCCCAGGAGGGAGGGGCCCGCGCTATACGTCACCCGGCCACGACCCAAACAGGTTTATTGCTGAATTTCCATAAATATAGATATAAAAAGTTCTTTCATATTTTACTATGTTTTGAGACGCCGGTTTAATCCGTCCAAGTCGCGGCTGAACGCAGGATCGCTGTTGGCTGGCTGTGGATTTGGTCGTCAAGCAACGCAGTCATCAACTCTGTTTGGACAAAATAAGATAAACAAAGCGATTTAAATATACAACTGTATACACTACTGAACTACACATGCTCTTTCACTTTCCCTCACACTTGATAATACTAATGTAGTTCAAATAGCAGGATGTTAGATAAATAAATTAACAATTAATATGAGCCACAGGTTTGCTTCATATAACTCACTGTTGTAAATGGTCAAAAAATAATATGATATAATAGGATTTTATATATATATATATATATATATAATTATTATGTTATATATACTTTTTATTTTACCAAGATAAATTTAATAACAGCCATTTCCTTCCTTTTATCACCGCAGAGTTGAGCGATGAATCCGGTCAGGAATGCAGCCCTGTGGCCAAGGTTCCTCCTCTATTGGGAGTTTACACCTGATAATGCGGACAGAGTTTTAAAGACAACATGAAATCACATTCAAAGTGCTCATTCACGTCAGTGATGCGGTGCGTTTCCAAGTCAAACAGCACACTAGCATGGAACGTTGTAGGAAATTGTGCGATCCTTCAGGATATGATTGGATGCCGAAAAACGTCTAACAAATGTACCGTGGCTCGCCAGGTGTACGTGAAGGGGAAACGCGGCGATATTGGCTGTTTACGTCACTACAAATAGTAATTTAATTTAATTTAAAATAAACAGAATGTTGTTGACATGTTTGTTTACTTATATAATATAATGATATACCATAATAATAGTCATTGTTTTTTGGCGTAACAGTAAGCACTACCCCAAAAATGTTTTACTGATTGTATAATATGAGCCAAACACACAAGCCAAAGTCTTTCACAAGCTTTTCTTATAGCAATAGAGCCACAATTATCTTCATATAAAATATACAATTCATAAATCTAATAAAACAAATCCAACTACAATTTTCATCATCCAATTATATACACAATAATTGCTCAAATATGTAAGACCAGCATTGGCTGAACTTATAACTTCATAACATTTCTTCGTTATGAAACACACACGGTGTAAATGTATAGCCTTTGAGGAAAAGCGTTACCTCACAGTTATCTAGTGCAGCACATTGCTCTTGTGGCGGGCAGGAAAGCATATGGGTAAAGTGGTGAAAGACTCCCCGCTACTGTGTGAGCTAACCGATATGGAGTAAGCAACCAAAGTGTCTTGCGTTTTCCATCACTACCAGCACTCATTAGCAGGTTCTCACGACCCTCATTTCCTCTTCTCGCAACGCAGCGGGCCACACATGCCCAGAACGTTTAAGACCAAGACAGTTGACAGCAGAGCTGAAATTGTGCTTCCTGGCTATGAAAGACCGAAAGTATTACAAATTTGTCATCCCTCCAGACAATATTCTCCGCCATTTAGTATTTCTCTCTCCAAAACCAAAAAACGTGGGACGTTTTGCTGCCAAAGATTTTACTGGAAGTTTCATGGAATAGGGAATAGGATGGTGAAAAGAGTCTTTCTGTAAAATGACTTATCGACGACGCAAGATGGAGGATTATTTGCCTTCGCCGCTCGTAACACATCATCCGACGATTAAGACACTTGAGTGAAGGTTCCTCGTCATCGATTTAAGTTGTGTATATTTGGTTTGGACCGACGTCGAGACGCTGAACGACAATAAAGATAAACATCACGTTCCTCCTGCTTGTTGCCGGGGCGATGCGAGGGGAAAGTTCTACCGGTCAGCATCACGTCATCACTACACCGTAGCGAGACAAAGGACTGCTTTGATTCTCTAATGTTGCAGAGAGGGGAGTTAGTGTATGTGTGTGTTTAGTGGGGAGTGGGAGAGGGTGGGGGGGGGGGGTAGTGACTGATGTCGCTTTAACACAACAGCACTAAATCACCCTTAAACTTAAACTAATCAGACAGTCCAACACTCACACACAAACAGACGCACGACAGGGTGACGTGAAGAAGATAAAGTTTGTCTGTGTGTGTGTTTATGTGTGTGTGAGTTTAGATGGGTCCATGTTTATTTGTGCGTGTAATCACGCTTGTATGTGTATAGGTGTCTGTTTATTTGTGTGTGCAAGCACTCACCCTTTGTGTGTGTGTGTGTGCGCTTTTTAGTGTGTTTGTGTGAGTATGAAGCACTATGTGTGTTGTGTGGTGGGGGACAAAGACAGACAGACACACACACACACACACACACACACTCTTCATGCCGGTTCTCCAGTGTGTGTGTATGTGTGTGTGTTATGTGCACAATCTGACTCCAGTAAACCAACCTTTGCATAAATCAGACCCTGAGTTCTATCCTTAAAATCTCATCTCTTATCAGTCCGCTCCATAAATAACACACTCAAGTGGGCCTGTGCGTGCCAAGGTGTGCACGCCAAAGTGCATGTGCGCGTCCTCATGTCCTCCAAGACAACACAACACGTCTCCCCCCCCCCCCCCCCCCCGCGCTTTAAACCAACCAAGACAATCAATTCACTAATGGACTATGCGGCTGTGCTTGGCGAGCCCGTCTGTCAGGGGTCCTGATGGATGGCGGCGGCTGCAGAGATGGACTGTTGCTGATAGGGAGTGACCAGAGAGGAGCCTGATTAAAAGTAGTGGAGCACGGTGCAGGCAGATAACCCCGGACCCACAGTGATGAATCCAAACCCTGGAGACAGGCCGCTGTCTCATTAGGAGCTAACCTCAGCCAGGCACCGCGTGTCCAAATAAACGCCCGGAACAAGACGTGCTTTTATCAGCGGCCATTATGCTTGTTTTCCTTTCCGCGGGTCGTACTTGTGTGGGCCTATGGAGAGAATCCCCTCCCAAACCTCCACCCCGCCCACACATGCATGCGCATGTACACACACACACACACACACACACACACACACACACTCACACACACACACCCTCACTCACTCACTCACATGTGCACCCACACACACACACACACACACACATGCACTCACCCACACATGCACACACTCACTTACACACACACACACACACACACACACGCACATACATTCACACACACACACACACACACACACACACACACACACACACACACACACACACACACACATACATTCCCTCACACCCCAGTCGGTGTGTATAAACTGAAGGTGTAATTCACCAGCCCGACTCCACGGTGTTTACACAATTGCAAGACTATCTTCTTGAATTAATGAGCACCACATAACCAGCAGACAGCATCTCCACAGTCTGCCAAAAAAGAACAAAAAAACCTAGTAGGGTGAGGAACAAGTGAGAAACAGTTGAGATCGTTTTTTTTTATTTGTTATAACATAAACATAAGAGTTGTTTTAAAGGACGATAACATTAACATTCTCGCAGGACTAGTCTTGATAACAGGCCAGAGGGAATATGAGCTCCTTAAATGTGTGCATTAGTGTAATTTATTGCCCCCCCCCCCACACATCTCCCTTTTCGTCTGTTCCTTCAGCCCCAGACCAGGCCGAGGCAACAGACCCGGCCGAGGCTCCAGAATAGATGTCGATAATCGCATAAAACAACACATCTCATATCTGCTGCCCAATAAGCAGTTAAAACGTTTCTTAAAACAGCCTCCTCCTCTCGCTAATCTGATTGGTATTGAGAGTTCAGCGGGGGGGGGGGGGGGGGGGCGGGGGTCCCTCCAGACAGACCCTTGGTGATTTACACCGCAAGGCGATTTTTGGAAAAGCTCTGGTTCTGGTGTGGGCAGAGGGCAAGTCGTTGATGGTGGTAATGTGTTTATGTGATTGTGTGTGTGTGTGTGTGTGTGTGTGTGTATGTGTGTATGTGTGTGTGTGTGTGGGAGGGTGGGGATTTCATAATTCTTGGATGTGTATGTCTGGAAGTCTTCCACACGTTCCAGTTTTTTTTTGCACCAATTTACGTCCAAACGGAATGACCCCCGGAATTAATGAGGCTCTGGCTGCGGCTTTCCCAGCGGCTGCGAGGTCAAGTAAATCATGCTTTAGGGCCCATGAACCCCCACTGCCCCCCCACTCCACCCTGCTAACCCCCCCCCCCCCCCCCCCCCCCCATGCTCAGCCCCCCCCCCTGCGCGCCCTCGACTCCACACATCCTGCAGGAGACAAGACGAGGAGCTCTGAGAAAGACACTTGTGTCCATCCACTAAAACGTATTCGTAGGGAGAGAGAGGGAGAGAGAGAGAGAGAGAGAGAGAGTGTGTGTGCGCGCCCCTCAACCAGCTGTAAGGCCCAGCTTTTAGTGCAGACCTCGGCGCTGACGAATGGGAACGGGCCCAGAGCCGACAGGACAAGGGGTCAGCCTTTTTTCAGTTTGTTGATGTTATGCACATTTCTCTCTCCAGAGGGGAGAGAATCCTTTTTTTCCCCCTTCCCTCTATTAGGGTCTGTGGTCTGCGTTTTCAACCGTTTAGAGATGTTTTACTTTGAATACGTTATCGACGCCACATCCCTTTGAATGAATGTTATTGCTAACGCGCCCTAGCACGTGTCTCGCATTTTGAAATTGTTGAAATAGTTGGACGTTAATTTCATGAAGCCAAACAGAGGAACACCTATAAACCCACCACTGCAAATCAATCAAGCCACTCTACACAGAGAAACAACATAATTGGTCATTGTCGCTCAACAAGTGGTTAAACGCAATCATTTTTTATCTTGGGTTCAGTACTTGATATTTAAGAGGTAACAGGGTGACAACATTTTCAAACAAGCGTAACATTGGCGCACACTTCATCACGTATGGAGCATTGAGACAAACTGCTGCCAAGACCCTCACTTGCCTTGTCTTCAGGAACAGACCCAAGAAATTAGTGTTGCATAGAAAAATACACATATATGGTTATTGCTCAATGTCATTATTTCTTGTTTTATGTCTCAGTTCCTGAACTTACAGCTCCACATGTATCCCCTCCATTCATTCCACTTCTCAAGTTATCTGGGTAATAAATTAGGTTGAATTATGTTTCCAAATTAATTCAACATTGCTAGACACTTTTGAGTGCTTTCCCCACACTTCTGTTTATATAGGACTTATGAATAGGCAACTATGTTGCTGTTTCATTTTTAATAAATACTCCTTTATTCATAAATAGAAAAGTATTTCTAAGCCAGGTGATTATCAGCAAATAACCATTTGCTGAAATCCTTCAGGTTGTTTTGAGCTTGGCCCAAAGCTAACACAACAGCTGTCTACAATGTTTTTGGAAGACGACCCAACTCATAACTAATTGCTGTAGCCGTGGACTAGTTCTGTCCACTAAAAGGTTTTAGTTCAGCAACAGTAAGTAGCAGTCTCTTGAGCTGTTTTGGTTTGCTGTGTCAAAAATGAAATATCCTGAGTCACTTGTTTCAATACCAACAACAGAAACATAAAATCCCATTGTTGAGTTATGTTACATTCAAAGTTAAGGTTTTTGTTAAGCATCCACCAAAGTTTGAATGAACACAAAACCTATGATAAAATACTGCTGAAAAACTCATTACTACATTGTAATTAGTGAGCTTGATGGTACCTGAGGAGGAAGTATGGTGCTCAGCTCATTGGTTCAGTTCCTTCTCTCAGGACATAGTGAGATAACCCCACCCATTTTACATCCAAATTCAGGTAAGGAACAAATGTTAAATAATCTGCTTTTTTCCAAATAACGTAATCACAACGTAGAAACAAATCAGACTTTGTTTGTTTTGAATACATTTTAGTGTTTATATTTAGTTATAAATGTGCAAAATGATTCCATAAACGATGGTGTAGTTGTTTCATGGCTTTGTCCAGAGTGACACCTCTCTGAAATAATCTGTTAGACACTTCAGGCGCTGTAAAAATAAATGTACGGCTGGTGTCAAGTGTCCACACTGAAACCCTCTGAGGATACACAGTCCCCGTGCTCTCGGCCGATGGCTGCGGATGAGCGCCTTGATGGCTGTAATTACTGTCTCCTTCCCCAGAGAGATGACGGAGCCCAGAGGCCCAAAATAAAAGGTGAAAACGGTTTTGATATGATGGACCGTCTTTTGTTTAAAAATTCCTCAAGACTCCTGTCTCGAGGTTCCTCGTGGAAGATTACTGTGCCTAATACAGGCCGCCCCGTCTACTAACTCCCTTCACCGTAACAATAGCATTTCAATGTTTAGCCCAACCTGAATGGCTTTTATTTGAAGACTGCGCGACGACGGTGACACTTTGCTTTGTTCCGTCCGCCGTGCAGCCGTCACGTCGACGGGATGGGCTAAGCGTCTGTTTTCGTGTGTTTACCTTGTGGCTAGTGCACTTAAATTGACATTGAATCTAAACATTCACATAGATCCTCTCCGAGGCTCAGCCTTACCGGCACATGCGGTCTCCTCGTGGTTCTCATGGCCCCAGCTGTCCAGCGAGGCTCCTCTCTGACACTAAGAGGGAAGTCCTCAATATAATGGTTGACAACTGGCTCAAGTCATTAGGGGTTTAAAATCATTTGTGTTTGTAAGTGAATACTTTATTTTCCTAAAAGTATTCAATTATTTTTCTTAATTTAGTCTTAGATTTTTAGGATCTTTAGGACTTTTTGAAATATATTTTATACATTCAGTGATGAGATTTAGCAGAGCTGCTTAAGAGACTTTATAATAAATGAACATTTGTGGGAACATACAACCCACATTTTACTTGTTCAAGCCCTTCGGCTTCATGTTGGTTTCCCGTCTGCATGGCAGAGAGCCTTTGAGCTCACTTTACTACTTGTCTCTTTCGGTTGTATATTTGCAGCGAAAGTCCTTGTTCTCTCTTCTTTCCAGTTTTACAAAAGCTCCTTTTTATCCGCTCACTTCACACTTCCCCTCCTCTGAACGGCACGTTTATTCTCTTATAGTTGTTGTAAGCTGACATTTTAATTAGCCTAACCAAAGTAAACACTGTTGGAGCTCTCAATCTTCACAGAGGAAAAAGTAGAAGAAAAAAATAAAGACTTTAGTAGTTTTTTGATGTTTCGCTGACTGATACCCCATGCGGTGCCAGAGATCTCCGAACACCAGAGATAAAAATCGTATTTTTTTTGCAAATAGGATGAAGGCACGCAGAATATAGAAAGCGCCATGAATAGGCTCACTGTATTTAAAAAAACATAGGTACACTTAATAGTCACTTTGCGGTATCTGCTTTGCATAATTCCTTAAATGGTGGATGGTTTGGCAACCTTTTAAAAAAAATAAAAAAAATAAAAAGATCATCTGAAGGAGGTTTAGCCACACAGAGTAAGGCCCCTGCTTGAAGAAAGTCTGATTTATCGCCTCTATTTTGAGACAGAGGTGCCCACAATGGGCAAAGGGAGTGGAGTTATTCTTGGCAAACAGCAGCATAGATAATAAAAGGAGAAAACCCTTCTCATCTTTTTTTTCTATAATAGGATTAAATGTAATGTACACCTTTTCAACAGCGTGTCTCCTCTCTAAGAATCTGAACCATTCTGACACTGGAAATGTGCATGTTTACACTGGACGTCCACACGTATCTGTACCCGTTCCACTGACCTCACTCGTACTGTTTGCATGTGTGTGTGTGTGTGTGTGTGTGTTACGAAGTCAACGCTCTGGCTGAGACGAGGGCCAGAGGGGTGAAATGAGCAGACAAGCTCTCACCACAGTTTCCTCTCTTAAGTAGCTTTGACACTGTAACAACATCGGCGTGCCAAAACCAAGGATGCCGGTGGAAAAGACAAAAGGCAATTTAACCCATATTCTACTCGTCCAAACCTTTAATACTATATACAGCTTAAAAAAATGTTTTAGTTCAAATGTCAAAGGCCCCAAAAGCTCAATAGCCTCTGTGATGCAGTCAGCACTCAGCAATTCACACTAAATGAAGGTTTACTTTGAAGACAAGCAAACTTTTCTCTTCCTCAACAGGCCATGGTACATTTCTCATAAAGAACGAGAGATGACAGAGAGATGGATGGATGGACGGATGGGCATGGTCTGTCAGAAGATATAACAGACACAAACTAGAGGCAGTGGGAGAGAGGGGGGGGGGGGCAGAAGGGCGGTGAGAGAGTCAGACAAAGAGTGTGAGACACTCCTGCTGGCCCTGCCTAGACCGCAGGTATGATTTACAGAGCAGGGTCGGTCGCCTGCATTAAAATTAATAATAGGAAATGCAAGAGCAGTGTGGTGGCTTGTCCAAGATATACTTTCCCGCTCCCCCCCCAACCCAGCTCTCCAGGACCCTGGAAAACCTGGGTGGCCCATAACCATGCTTCCTTTTGGTTTCTGATGTTAATGTCATTGCTTTGGCCTTGTATGACAGCCCCCCCCCCCCCCCTCCCCACCATCTCAACCCCCCCCCCCCCCCCCCCCCCCCCCCCCAACACACACACACACACACCGCAAGTGTGGTTTGGGTCGGACGGAAAGGCACTGAGCGGATCGCTGCTACGCAAGCTGTGAAGGCGGCACATGGCTACATAAGCAGTGCATGGTTTGTATTCGCTGTTCTCTGTGTTTATATGGGGACATTTGCAGCGTTTCAAGAGGTTTTTCTCTGCTACCACGCATAACAGCTAAAAAACTGGAAGGATTTTTTTTTTTTTGCACGGGGGGGAGAGTGGGTGATTTGTTTTTTTTTTAGTACCCCACTTTTCCAGAAATCAGAGACCACTTGGTGTGCTATGGTCGGTAGTTGTTTCAAATAACATGGACGGCCCTAATAGTCCTCACCCCCCCCCCTCAACCTCCACCCCCATCGACCCAACAGGATTGTTTCACGGTGGTTAGTAAAACCTTTCCTTATGTCATCCAGCTAGATGTTGAGTAATCCACTTTAACAACATCAACCATGAAACACGTGACTTCATTGTAAGGCTTTTTGTCTTTTATAGTATTATGAAGTATTACTTCATAGCCGTTGCAAAACATCTTCAAAGTGTGCAGAGGACAAGCTTCTTTTTTGCAATTCTGGGACAAATTTCATTATTATGTTTATGCAATGCGCGACAGGTTTTCTGGAAATGTCATTTCGAAAAAGATATCTTGTCATCCATAATAGGTTTTGTGTCTGCGTGATTTTCAGTCGTGACCCGCTGGTATTGTTTGGTTCTGCTCAGGCTGGCACTATTTCGAGTAACCGCCCCCCTCCTGTTTGGTGGAATAACAGAGGATCTAAGGGCCGTGACTCTGTATATGCAGCATTGGGGAGGAGGTAAAGGGGGGCCGGGTGGAACATTTTGTAAATCTCGTGTCACCCAAACCGCGGCAAGCAGGATGAATGCGTTTGGTTGGCCAACAGGATATCCCCTCAGACCCTTTCTGCACGCTGCCGCGTTGGTGATGAGGATAACAGAGGCTGCATTATTTTTGCTAACAGCTCAGGAAGGTGATAAAGAGTCCCCAGATTTCTCTCATAGGGGAGGAGGTGGCGTGCACACCCGCATTTGAGCGCGCACGCATAAACACATTACGCTTACATTGATGTGTTTTATATTTAATTTTCATGTGTCAGCATTTCTGAAC
Organism: Merluccius polli; assembly: GCA_030340625.1. NCBI lineage: Eukaryota > Metazoa > Chordata > Actinopteri > Gadiformes > Merlucciidae > Merluccius > Merluccius polli. The sequence goes on from JAOPHQ010000621.1 coordinate 114,038, forward strand.
CATATCAACCAATATCTGTTGGCATGGTAAAGTTTTACTGTTACTACTTCAAGGTGGTATTTGGGAAAATAAACTTAAAGTAAAGACAAACAAAAAAACTTGCAAGAAAAAAAACAAAAAACTTTGCAAGTTGTTTGTTCATAAATTCAAATGTGATTTCAAATGTAAATGGCGTGGTGTGGCAGTAATATGGTATGAGCAGTTTGATTGACATCATCTGGGTCTAACCGGGTCTAACTGCTTGTTTAGTGGTTTTATTCAACTTTCTATATTGTCCCTGACAGTATTTTAGAATGTGTCGAAAACAACCATAAAGCAGACATTGTACATTTAGTTAATTTTATTTCAACACCGTTTGAGGTGTCGCTCATAACACTAATTATGGGTCTGCTCCTTTGTGTCAGAGCACGGGCAGTAGACTTATCTTCACTAGTTCAGTCTGCTACCCGTGTCCTGGTAACAGAGCAGACCCATAATGTGTTATGAGTGTTTACCCTACGAGGAGACCTCTGTGAAAAGGGTCTATTAAGCCAGCTGTTATGTAAAAGCTGTGGGACTGGGACAAGTAGGCGAATGTCTGTGATTGGTCAGGCTGATGAGTAGTGCCATTGGTCAGTTAGGTGTGAGCTCACACCTAATTGGAAATATCCCGCCTTAATAACATTCAGGGATATAGGCTATTTTTTAAAAGGCTTGTATCTACAGATTGATTGGAAAACATTTATCACTTTGACTATGTGTACACTGGATGCAAACAACACAAAGAAACCCTAAATTGACTGATTTGGGTCACCAAGGACTTTAAATGCTAGAGCTGTCCTCCTTTATCTTTTGGAAAGTGGGTTGTAAACCTCTTAGATTTCAAAACCTGCATTTTGCATTCTAAGGCACATTTATGTGCGCAATGTATTTTTGCTTTCTTTAGTTTTGGCTGCCTCTGCAACCGCTGGTCAAATGACATCTCATTACTGAATGTGTTGAACATGAGCGGTGCACTTTCCACTTTATAAAATGACCCAATGTTAAAAAACCACATCTCTGATGTATTATAACCCTCCAAAATGGCAGCTTTTCATCCCTTGCCATGACTCAGGCGCCATGTCAAAAGGAGTTGGTCATATTCACGGTGAAGGTGGCAGAAAAAGTTTCGTTTTCTTTATTGCTCTGAAATCATTTCACAGCCTTCTGGTAGCATGGGCATAATTTTTATGAAGCTCGGGGCCCGAGGTAGCCCATTAAAACACTCATAAACGTTAATTTTGCCAGCGGGATATGAGCTTGAGTTACCCCTCTTGGCAGTGCTTTTGTGATGGTTGAAATTGTTTCCAGGCGTTGGTTGCTCTGAAAGACAAAGCAAAGTGTTTAATCTTGCTCATGTATGTATCATAATTTGAAGAAGAGCCCACAACCCCGCCCTGCCATTATGTTGCCATAGAATATGGTGCAATACAAATTAGGAATTTAGCATTTAGTGGTGATACAATAGCAATAGTCTCATACTGTATAATAATGATAAATGAAGCAGTACATTTAATACAGTCAAGAAAAAGTAATTTAAAGTTAGGCCATGCCGTACTTCTTCAGAGGAGACCACAATAGCTCTACTTATTTGATGTGCAGTAAAGTTTTTGTGATTTCTTTTTTGGTTTCAGGAATAGCTTTTTGAGGTTAATGTCCTGTTGCTGTATTTTGTGTAGATTCCCAAATCTTGGTATTGAAAATGCATTAAAAGGAAACCAATGTGTGGTGTTTTCTGTCGCACAACCATCTGGCACACTCTACATTAAGCACATGGTAATTCCCAGCCGTAGAGCGCACACATTGAAATTGTGAACAGAAAACTGCCTGACCATGCAAGCAAAAGGTTGTCTGGTTTCATATGAGCGTGTTGATTTCTCCCCTCTGAGGAGCAGCATGCCTATACATCATTAGATGAATACAAAAAAAACACTGTTATGTATTATTGTTACATTATAGTTGAAACCACCCTTATATTATTGTTACATTATAGTTGAAATACATATTTCAATATAATTATACTTGTAGTGTAACTTATTAGCGGATCCTCTTATAAGAAGATTAAGCAACAATGTTTTATTATCGTGATCCAGAAAGACCGCCTCGATGTTATAATGCTCTTATTGTGAAATGTGAATATCTTCTGTAGAAATCAGACAAACCTGCCACGCCGATAATAATAAAACAGGAAGCTGTGACAATGTGTCATTGTCAGAATGAGGAAGTAGAAAGATGCTGCGGTGTCAATAAGTAGTTTTCTGGAGAAATTATGAGTAACCATACACCAAGGTTTTTGACCTTAAAGTAAACGGTTCTTCATTCTGAGCGCTGTGCGCAGTGGCGTCTCAAGGAGTTGAGATACATTTTCCCTCGAACCTCTTCCCTAACATTTCAGTCACGATTTTTTTCTCGAAAAAGTATTTGCTATCCGTTATTATTAAAAATATTTTTATTTAGTGCGGAATAGCCATTAAGAAGAAAACAAATTGAGGAAGTACTTTTTGGTGTCGTATTACATGAACCTTGGAAAACGTTGTGGCCCAGCTGTAGACAGAAGAAGTTGAGCAGTGAAACACTTTCACTTCTCTGCCTCTGACCTTTTTCTGTTTCAATTGCATAACACCGAGAAACGTTAACGATAAAACGACTATTTGGAGAAGAAAAAAAGGGGAGACTATCATGTTATAAAAATATATTGAACACATCTAGCATGTTTGAAGCAGTACTCGTTGAATATATTTGTGTATGTATATATTTGGAAATGTATGTCCTCCTCTCACTTGCTCATAGTTGTTGTTTTTTAATGTATGCAGAAATGATACAAGTGGTGGTTGCAGAGAGTATAAGCATATGTACATATGGGACATTTGGACATTTGAAGATCACCGAATTGTGAAAAGTAGAACCAGCTCAACTGTGAATACAGCTATGAGAAACGAATGAATAAAGAAGTGGACTCAATCTTTAATTTAAAAGGGAACTATTTGAATGTGTTGGAAAATGCAACGATGTGCAGGTCTGCCCCAGTAAACCAAGCTCTCCAAGTCCCTGACTCGGGAAAGCCAATGTGCTCGTAAGGAAATCTACACAAGGGTGTAATGCTATAATGGCATCAAACCAGATTATGTTTGTACAAGAAAAAAAATGACAACCTGCTAGACTTAATCATTTTCAAGGCACCTATCAAAACAATGTGGAACTAGTGCCAGGAGAACAGTTGTGTTTGTGAGTATGCATTCACACACGTGTGTGTGTGTGTGTGTGTGTGTGTGTGTGTGTGTGTGTGTGTGTGTGTGTGTGTGTGTGTGTGTGTGTAACGGTGTGTGTGGCTGGTCAGGTGGCTGAGTAGGAGAAAGTAGACGATAATTGAAACACAGAAGGGGGGGGGGACAGTAGAGGAAAAAATATCCCTTTTCTTTTTTCTTTTCTCCCCGCAAACTCCACGAAGCACATTTGTCAACGTCACGGAGAACACGCTAATTTGTAGTGCAGCTGTTTCCCCCGAATGATGTGTTGAAACACTCAATCAGAAACATTGGGCTGGACCGCCTTGTGTCTGCCGCAGCTTATAATGGTCCATTCAGGAGGCTGGCTCTGAGGCACGGCTGCCTGGCTTTCGCGCGACTGCTCATGCCACCATCTTGTCTGAAGTAGCAGTGGCGGCACTTCAGCTGCTCTAATTTGTAAACTAGGCGAGAGAAGATAAAACCCCTCTCTGCGGCCTGCAGTGTGTGTGGCACTGAGGCAGCCGACACAGTGGTGGCGGTGGTGATGGTGGTGCTGATGGGCAGGAAAGTGAAGGTGCTGGGTTGGGGTGGGGAGCTGATGATGATTGAATCAAGTGCAGTAGCATGGAGAGAGAGAGAGAGAGAGAGAGAGAGAGAGAGAGAGAGAGAGAGAGAGTTTCTCAGGCAGTGAGAGATTTGTGTGTGTTGAACCATTTGATGGAGGCACATCTCACTCAAGAATTAAACTGGCAGGACGAATCAGTTATTCTGTGTCTTTACTCCAAAGGAGCCAGAGAGGCGTGGCTCCTGCCTCGGGCAGCGAGTACGGATATCTGGGGACAACGCCTGCAACACAGAAATAGGCCATACCAATCTTGTCATTCAAGCGGTCCAAATTTTTGCTATTTTTTGGGTTGCCAATTCATGTCAAAGTGAGTAATTTTTTCCTGTGCCACATTTATGATGATGTTCTAAAGAATTCAAATGAAAAAAGGTTATGGGAACTCTTAACGCTAATATAATAAAGGTCATGGAAATGGTATGAGTGATTCATCTCAATAGGAATAGCAAGGAGACGGGATGCTCGATTAGTCTATGAAGACGACGGCACAGGGAGTAGAGATGTGCTGTCAGAAACACTGCCGAATCACAATGCAACCATTGAGTCCACATTGTGAAGATTTTTTGCCTAAGCAGTGGAACAGTGGACGCATGCAAAGAAGCATTGCAAAGTGGAAAAGTGCATGCACTTTGAACTGTGTACATCGGTGATCCCATATAGTAAATGTAACTGGTGATAGGGATATTTTATAGAGGATACTCCCTAATCCTTGCGTATGTCTGTGACAAACTCACAGCTGTTTGCACAATAGCTAATACACTTCCCTTGCAAGCGTTGGTCCTACTTGCTGTAAAAAAAATAAAATAAAATCTGAATCCCTACAATACGGCTGCAAGTCTGTCACATGATGGCCTCTAGTGGTATGCTGGCGATTGACACGGACAGCTCAATCATTTACTTATGGGCGTGTGCTGCCAGGTCCAGCTGGCTTTGACATTAACACCGAGCCCTGACTGACAGAGGCCCCGGCCTTGGGCCGGGCTCTGGGGGCCTCTGCAGTACATTCAGCTTCTCCTTTTAGCTTGTTGATTTACCGTCCCCGGTGGCCCACGTTGATCCATTTCCCCTCTCAGTTTGCTCACAGGGCACCCCGAAAAACCGTCCTTCCAGCAATATATTTGCTTTATGATTTCCTGAGGAGCCAATGAAGAAGGGGAAGAAACAGCCTACCCCCCCCCCCCACCCCCACCCCACCCGTTCACTGCACCTGTTCCAGTTAATGTGCAGCGGGCCCCGTTGGCCTCCTCTGGTCCCAGCGACCGGGGAGCTGGAAAGAGAGGCCGCCATGTCACAGGCACCATGTGGATCTCCCATCATACACACACACACACTTGGGGGGGGGGGGGGAGCAGCATGGGGAACTGCAGGGGAGGTAGGGGTGGTGGTGGTCAGGGGTGTATTATATGTGTGTCAGTTTAACACACGCAGGTCAAACGGGGGGCTGGCGGCGGAGTCCTGCTGCATGTGCATTACTAACATGTGTGTAGGTGTTTATGTAGCGCTGCACCCAACCTGGAGCTGACATTAATAAGCCAACGTGATGGGAACTTGCTTACATCATTGCAGGGGACACGCAGATGTGTGTGTGTGTGTGTTGTGTGTGTGTGTGTGTGTGTGTGTGTGTGTGTGTGTGAATGGAAGGACTCATCGAGAGGCCCCCGGAAAGTGACTTTGTGTTTACTTTTTATACCAAAGTTAGAATAAACAACAAAAATACATAAAATATATAAATACAATAAAATACATGACAAGACTTTTACTTGTGTTGCTTGACTGGGGAGTACATCTTTAAAATAACAACTCCAACATGTGCTCCGATATTAAAACAAAAGTAACACAACACACCAATATGATTCACATTTGAGGAACTAGCTTGATTGTGAGCTACATGTATTCTGCAGTTATTCCCAATGCTACGTTTGACATTACACTACAGGTTCATACTTGACAGCTAATTCATGTGTTTTCTTCCCAACCATTCATGATTCCTCAAGTGTTAATGGATACCTCCAGCTTTGTTACAATCCAGACCCAGGCACGACCTACTTTGTTTGCAGAACCAAGGCCAAAGCATAGATATACATTGTCAGCAGGCCAAAGAAAAGGCTTAATATTTCAAATACATCTGCCAGAGTTTTATATCGGTTGTATCAACTCAGAAAAAAAGGAAAACCCTGCAAAAAAGGTTTAGCCTGCAAATGTTGTCGTTACTTCGAGCTCAGAACAAAAATCCTAAAACAACAATTAACAAATGAAAATGATACAAATGAACCAAATTCTGGCATTTCGGTCAACTTCTTTTATGTGTGTCTGTTTCCTTGCACCCTGCATTCCTCTTTGACAGCAGGAATAAAAAAATCTGGTTTGACCATTATGAGGTTAATATCTGTGTAATCTCCGCTTGGCAACGGCAGTTGGGAACAGTTCCCTTTTTTTTTTTTTATTCCTAAAGCAGGCGGGACAAAGTAAGAGCTCGGACTGTGTCATGGTCGACCTAAGATATGACCAGTGGGTCCATCGGAAAACTGTCCAGTGACTCAATGGCCGGCCTTGCGCTTCCTGTGTCCTTGGAAGTGCACCCTGTGTTAAAGTGGCCCAGAGAGGGCAAGAGAGGATGAACGGCGCTAGGGAAGCTGGACAAGACAGGTCGTATTGAATAGTAACCTGACAGAGTAAACATATTCCAAGGTACTCTCTCTTTTTCCTTTCCCTCATTTAAACTCAAGCTGTATTCCTGATGGCAGATACATTGAAGCTCACTTGTGTTGCCTTTCTGACTGTGTGTGTGTGTGCACGTGCGCGCGTATGTGTGCGTGTGATCTTGTGCTTTTCCGTTGCTCCCCTTTTTTCAACTCTTTTTTTTTTCTTGAACAGCGTGTTAACCACCAGATCCCGTTGCTATCAATCTTGCCAGTAGTAGGTCGATATAAACGTATACATGTGTCTGCTCTTTCTGTAAGGCCCCAGTTGATCGCCCCCCAAAAAACGGGCGAACAACGCGCGATCATTCAAGAGAGAGAGGGAGTGAGAGAGAAAGAGGGAGAGAGAAAATACCCTGGCCCCATTAACAAAATAGGTGCTCAAAAAACACCCCAGCCGTCCCTGACTGATGGCCACTTCCTCAACTTTTCCACTTCATTGATGGTTATGGGAGTTAAAACAACGAGCTTTAATGGAGGCGCGGGGGCCCCCAGGGGACCAATCAGGGCCACGTGACTTCCTCCGGGGCTTCCATGAAAATAACTCCATTACAATGGCCTGTGATATTAATATCGGCTTTGGGAAAGTCAGGCCCCGGGCCCCGCAGGGAGGGCCCCGAGTATGAGCAAACAAAGAGGAATGCCCGGCATCTGAAGGAGCGAGATAGGGGAAAAGTGAGGCAGAGAGAGAGAGAGAGAGAGAGAGAGAGAGAGAGAGAGAGAGAGAGAGCGGGAGAGAGAGGGAGCAAATAAAGTGCTTTTCGTGATGAATGATGGTATATTGCGCAGTCCCAATGTGCTTCTCTTAGTTTGAGAAGCTCCAGTAATGGCGTAAACAAGGTTGTCAGCATGGGTTAGTTTTAACATGTGTAATGTGGCCATTAACATGTCATTCTTACTATAGAGTTCACTGTCGTGGAAAGACATGTAAGGAGAAAAAAACCCAAAAAGATAGTGGTACACATAATTTACTGTCAGGAGTTTTTTATTTGTGGCAACCAGTAATCTCCCTAATGAATTGTTTACTAGACAGTGAAAATATACATTCTCACCAATAAAACCCTCCCTTCATACAAAAACAATTATATGACAACTTAATTACTCTGAGGTACCTACGTGTCATATTTAATGATACATAAATTGAAAATGACGACATTATCACAGCTTAGAAACTATAAGTCACATCTAATTAACCAGGAAAATGGGAAAAGAGGGACAGAGGAGAGAGAAAAAAAGAGAAAGAAAGAAAGAAAAAAAGAAAGAAAGAAAGAAAGAAAGAAAGAAAGAAAGAAAGAAAGAAAGAAAGAAAGGAACGAACGAACGAAGGAACGAAATAATGCAGGAAAGAAAGAAAGAAAGAAAGAAAGAAAGAAAGAAAGAAAGAAAGAAAGAAAGAAAGAAAGAAAGAAAGAAGTAGTAGTCATGCATTTCGAGACAGCCCTGCAGATGGCCAGGGCCTCCATTTTTACCAGCCTCCCCTCCTTCCTTTAAAGCTGTCATGCCTTCACTCTGCAGCCCCAATGTACAGCAGTAACTCAACACCAGCTGCACTCCCGGCGCAATCACACCAAACCAAACCAACGGTGGCGACGAAGGAGTCGCCCGCCTCACAGTTCAATATACAGAGACCCTCCCCCTGTAACCCCCCCACCCCTCCACCAATTCAAACTGACCAACATTCAACACCTCCATCAACCAGAGGAGGAGGCGCTTGCTGAACTCTCGTATAAACTGGGAACTTGTGAAGGAACACTAGAGTTCAGTGCATTGTAAAACCACACACACACGGACCCCAACGCACACACACACACACACACACCCGGACCCCAACCCCTACACACACACACACACACACACACACCCGGACCCCAACCCCTACACACACACACACACACACACCCGGACCCCAACCCCCACACACACACACACACACCCAAACCCCAACCCCTACACACACACACACACACACACGCACACTCTCTCTCTTCTTTTTCCTCCGGCAGTTTGTGGGAGATTTATGGGAATGAAACATCTCCAGTGAAAGCTTTGCCTTCATTCTTGATGAAATATATCTATTGTTTTAGCAGTGCTTTAAAACAGTGCTCCTACACCCCCATTCAGAGGATGACGGCTAAGCCTTCTGGTCTTTGATGGCTCAGCATGATGAAAAGGTTTGTGGGTTTTTTTGGTTTAATTGTCACATTTTTCAATGTGGCGTTCAAAGAGGAGAAGAATAACTAAATAATATGTATGATGTGTAGGAGAAAAAAGGTTAAACCTGCACTCTGTCGTTTTTTCACTGCAGTCATCAATTTTGTTCAAAAGTTGATTTTCCATGCAGCTAACCTTGATCCATCCACATTGATTTAGAGAGAACAGTTCTGGGAGTTGACAGTTTTTAGACATTCAGTATATACAATAATTCTGAACAAAAATAATGGCAGCAATGAAAAAAAGTTACCAATACATTTAGACAAAAGTGATGAAGTTACAGAGTGAATCACACAATAACTGATCAAATAAATATTTTTTTTATATTACTGGAAATGTTTACATTTTCTGGTATTTTTTTATCATTCTTTATGTATGAAAAAAATGCTTAATAATTTAAATGTATGAAATAAAATATAATTTATATTATATATTTTTTAAATTATTATCTAAATGTTATTATTGACAACCACCAAAATGGTACTACTCATTTATTTGTAACCATCCTTTGGAAAACCTTTGTCAATGTTTTCCTGACTGGTTTGTTCATAATATTTACTGGGGCAGCCACGGTGGGTGGGGGCGGCGGGAAGTCTCCACTCCAAACGTGCATCAGACTTCAAAAATGTCCGACAGCTTAATGAATGAAACCATGCGTTTGAGGCCTGAATTGCATATGAAATATTAGATGTGGCGGATCAGCCAAAGTAAAGGTCCTCCTCCTGGGTCCAAATAATTATACGAGTGCCATAACAGATCAAGCAGAATTTCCCCCAGACCCCCCCCCCCCCCCCCCCCCCCCTCCGAGACCCCGTCCCCAGCCCAGCTCGTGGAGCGAGCTCGGTCGGCTTGGCTCCAGGAAGCGAGAGCGTGGAAATCCCTCTCGTCTGCTGCGGTGCTCTCGGTGCAGACCAGACTTTTACACGGGATTAGAAATTCATTCACTGTTTAAGTAAATGAGTCTCGGTTGCCCGCGAAGGAAGACTTGGTCTGCCTGCTTGGAGCCCGTGGTACAGTCCTACTCTCCAGTCACAAAAGAATTAGCTTGGAAAATAAATCAATGTTCCTGGCACAGTCGCAAAGTCCTGAAGCCAAGGGAATTATACATGCTATGTGTAACACAGACCGAAGAGTCTTAAAACCTAATAGGATGAAAATGACATATTTTACTAGACACAAGTAGTTATAACTGCATATCATATAGCCAGTTTCGACAAAACTCTGGCAATTCGCATTTGACAAACACTGAAAGTCCTGTTTAAATGCCATCTACAGGCTCTATTGACAGCCTAAGATTAGAGAGAGAGAGATTTCTAAACAACAACATGAAACTAAATACACCATTTTGGCTCATGATGTCAGTCGAGTTATGCTTTTCCAACAGGTGTGACCCACATCACCTCCTTTGCACCGGCTATAATGGCTATAAACACCAGGAAATGCAATCTGCTAAGAATCCCAACTTCCTTAATTGCTGACCTTTTCGTGGAAGGCCCCAGCGTGGGAATTGAGCATGGGGCTGTCTGGGGAAGACAAGCTAATCCACTAGCCTGTCATTTACAGTTGCAGTTACATACCGCTGCTTGACCTCTGCACCCTTTTAGACGACCGGTAGTACATTAAAAATCCCAAATGGTCAACTATTTACAAGAACAGGTTAAATCTGTCCAAGTTGTTGAAAAACGTACGCTGTCTGTTACGCATTCAGATTTGAATCCGGGGCCTTCTTATGATCCAAGGATCTGTGGACTCAACCTCGCAACTTTTGTAACACTCATCTTGGACCAACAACTTCTCCGAAGTAGTGAGACTAACTGTAACAAGAGCAACTAAGAGTTGAACTCAGTCCAAAGTTAAAAGGATGTCCTCCCCCATGGTAAAGATTGTGATGTTGACTAGCTACCAGCAGTGCACTGCCTAAACAATGTCCTTATCTCGTACCTTTCTGAAAAAAAAAGCTTATACTAACTTTCCTATGATTTCTCTTCCCTGAGCTGGAAGCCTACTAAGTAAGCATAATATATATTTTTCTAGTAAAAAAAGAAGGTTGAACAAATATACAGTGATAGACATTACCATAGAAACCTGGCATCCAAACAGACATGTCAAGGGAGATATTATACGCCCCCCCCCCCCCCCCCCCCCCCCCCTGTGGGCTGGCAGTCAAACAAGTCGTAGGGAGATGTTTTAAAGAGGGGGGGAAAAAAGGGCTAATGGTTTCGGCGGACATCGTCAGCTCCGGTCCCAAACCGAGTCAAGACCGACGTACATCTTGGCTTCTACAAGCCTCCTTACTTACTTTTATGGTAATGGTTAAACTTATAATGCTGAACACGAAAACATGTTCATTTTTCCTTCAGTGGGCGCTTATTATTATTATTATCTAGCATACAGTGTGAAATATTTTTCTGGTGTGCATATGGCTTCCAGGGGTCTGTCATCACGTGGGCCACCTGTCAGCTGAACACCATCAGCGGGTCAACTTGGCTCGGCGGAGCCACCCTCCCTTCCCTCTCCCCACACTGGGGACAGGACAGATGCATGCTTCAATGTTGATGCGCTAATACTTACTGCTTCCCTTCAGAGTTGTGTTGCACGTTCAAAGTTCGCCTGCATGATCGTAAACTCTTCAACGCTCTCAGTCATGGCAACTGATTTAGGACATAACTAAAGGGGTGGCTCCATCTCTCTCTCTCGCTCTCTCTCTCTCTCTCTCTCTCTCTCGCTCTCTCTCTCTCTCTCTCTCTCGTTCTCTTACCACCCATGTCTCTCTATCCTACTTTTTTTTTCATTTGGAAAGGAATGCTTTTTTTCCCTGTGCCACCCTTCTGAGTTTAGATTGGAGTTTTTCAGGAAGGCAGTTATGAATTTATTTCCCCCATAAATTATACAGGCTCCTTTGGCAAGACCCATAATGTGATCTGCACATGTGCACAGACGTGCGCTTGTAGGTGTGTGGTCGAGCGTGGCGTGGTACATATTTCGAGATTTCGTATCCATTTCGAAAAGAAAAAAAAGAGTTCCCTTCAGCCACACCTATAGGCAGTGCTATATAGTATACAAAACATGTACAAACTATTACTCTTCAAATTTCCACTTCACTAGCTTACCAGTTTAATATCAATTGTATAATAATATTCCCACCTGACTCTCAATAACCATTACCAGGCTTACATATTTCTAGTTTACTTTCAACCGCATGACAAATGCAAACGACACCATAAGGAACCAAGCAAGCTTAGCGACATGCTAGCCAAACAAAAAGACAATAAAATGCATGTCAAAGCTATAAATGTTTCCACGGCACAGAAAAAAAGACAATTGAGGGAAAATAAAAAACGTCAAAGACAGCACAGTCCTGCCCGTCACATCGCGCAACATTAAAAACATTAGATGACTGCATCTCCCTCCTATTGTTTGTATCAAACAAAGACAGGCTACACGTCTTTTGCTTCACAGTGACTCACTCTCTCCCCTTTTGTAAACAGGGAAACATTTAACCCGTGTGACGTCCTTCAAGGCCTCTAGTCAAAATAAACACAAAATGTACAACATATTCCCCGATAATTACAGCAGGAGAGAGAGAAAGACAGAGAGAGAGAGAGAGAGAGAGAGAGAGAGAGAGAGAGAGAGAGAGAGAGAGAGAGAGAGAGAGAGAGAGAGAGAGAGAGAGAGAGAGAGAGAGAGGGGGATTGATTGATGCTCCATATGAAACAGAAGTTTTGCCAGCGCTTTTGAGGAAGCCGCCCTTTTCTTCCCTCCGGTAAACTGGTTTTCCTCCCTGGGCCGGAGTCGCCACTGAGGCTCCACGAGGACCCTTCACCGGGAGATCCTTGACTGCCGCCGAAGGCCCCTAAATCCTCCGTTTGATGGCTTAAGGGTTCGACAGGAGGATTTGAAGTGGATGCAAAAAAAATAACGGGGGGAGAAAATTGCACACCCTAAAAAGAAAATAAGGAGCATTTCCTTTTCCGAGGCCGAATAAAAAAAGAGGGGGAAAAATACCCCCAACAACAGAAACATACGTACTAATTCATGGTTGGCTTTTACAGCTCCTCCATGGATGATAACTTCCTCCAACCATGCATCCCCCTTCCCCTGCTTGCTGTCAGAGTCACAATCCACTAGGCTACAGTTTAATGATCTTATTATGGCCAATCCTACGTTGTCCAATAAAAAAACGCTTTACACTTTGAACTCGGGTCCATGGTATGACTAACATAGTTTATTACAGTTTGTGAATTTTACGGTAATGGAATAATGTGGAAATGAAACCGGAGGGGTGGGGGGGGGGGTCGGGGGGCGGGGGGCTGTTTATCCCTCAAATGGAAACAATGACATAACCAAAGCCCCCCCGGGATGAGGCAATGATGAGATTAGATTGTGTCTTATCGCCAAACAATAATCCTTATTGTCTAAGCCCTCTACTTAAGGGAGGTGTTGGAGGTTTGGACACAGAAGCTTACGTAGCTGTAGCTGTCACAGATGACTTATGAATGCATGCTATAAGCCGAAGCGCTGCAGCCATATGCTAACTCCATCTTGGGGAAGCGCCGCTTCTGTGGATTCCTCCACAGTGATCTGGTACTGTCATTGCTCGTCCTTTCAGAGGGAAGAGTGTCTCTCTGCTGACCCGTTATTCCATGAGGGTGGAGGGGGGTTAACTGCTTTCAGATGATCTGGACAAATAATCACCAAGATCACCCCACACCCCCTCCCCGTTTCAGACAGACAGGCTGATAGATATAGACAGACAGATAGATATAGACAGACAGACAGACAGACGGATAGAAAGATATAGACAAATAGATATAGACACACAGACAGAAAGAAAGATATAGACAGACAGCCAGATAGACAGACGACAGACAGAAAGACAGACAGAAAGACAGACAGAAACACAGACGACGGACATATTGATATAGACAGACCGATAGATACAGACAGACAGACAGACAGACAGACAGGTAGACAGATGGACAAGCCGTGCTTAATAATATGTCAAAATGGAGGATACAATGAAAGCATTTACTGCTGCTTTTTTGTGATGGACTTCACTGGCAGTATCCTTTGGAAACTGAAGCCATAAATTTTATTACTATTAAATGTTTCTAAAGGGAGTTGACAAATAGTTGAACAGAGTTGATTTTCCCCCTCTTGCTCTTGGCACAGTACGTCGGAGGAAAATTCCCTGTTCTGAAAGAAAGGAAAAGTGCTCACTTCAGCACTGCCAGTCCATTCATCTTGATGCTGTTTGAGAGTAATACAAGCCTTTTTAAAATGACTGCTGCAAATACAGTACTACGTTCTTAAGAGCAGTTGCAAGAATTTTATGAGCATAATAAAATTGTCACTGAATATGGATTAGATGACTATTGATATACGGCTATGATGCTTTGGTTAACGTGCGGGTGTTTATAGTAAGGTGTTTAAATGACTGCCTCTGAAGCAGTGTCGATTATACGTAACCAAACATCAGTGTTTTAATTGTAAGAAACATTTAAGGAACAGAGGCAACAGCCCTCGATCGTCGATGATCATGACAATGATCTGAAGTCAGGGGTGGACAGGTGTGCACAACTGGCATGAATGACAGTCCTGAAATGCCCTTTTCAACTCACTCACAAGAAACAAGAAAAAGTTGTAATAGTTTTCCATGGTCAAAGAAAGGTCAAGCTCTCACAACTTATAGTCGGACCAGAGCACCGAATAACACACACACAGACACTAAAACCCCACCAAGTTTGGACTGATCTCTGCAACATCCTGTGGTCAGTTTGTGCCGCCAGTCAACCAGAGGATGATTTTTTGTGGAGAGGTATTCCAACCACTGCTCCGGGTCAATGTGATTTATGGACGTCTTTCCGATTGGCCTCTTTTAGCTGGTTACTGTCTTCTACTATTAGTTCCCAAATGAATAACCGCTGGACAAATTGGAGGCCATCCCCTGGGGAAAGGCAATATTTATTGAGGTTATGCATCACTGAGGACCTCTCCACTGGTTTCCCATTGTGACTCGAGGGGGAAAAACAGATGGTCTGCAGTCATGGCATGTTAGGAGTATTGAAACAGTTTGGTTTCATGGTCTTTTATTTAATGCTTTCACGCACATTTGTACGATGTCTTGTTCAGTCAGTACAGGGGGGGGGGGGGGGGGGGGGGCTCGCTTTTCTTCTTTTGCACGTTAAATCATTTATAAAGTTATAATGTGAGTCCACAGAGCCACTCTTTTCAATGGCCTCTTATTTCGTAAATGCTATTCTGGAGCACATGGAGATTATTGTTACTTTTTCTATCTTGGTGTCTGCCCTCTTTTTTGTCTTGAATTATTCTTGTTTGGTTGTCTCATGTATCTGCTTGCCACTATGACCCATTTCTGCTGAGTTTATACAGTTTTTTTTCTATCTCAACTATTAGCCACCTGGAAACACTCAAGCAAGTTTATTTCAATAGGCTTAAAATAAATGAACCGTAATGATTAAAGTTGATACGCAATTGTTGTGTTCTTCGATGATTGGTCTAGAGAGGCCCTGTGATTACATTTAAGTAAAGAATAATGAGATTCTGAGACTTAGCCAAATGTTGAAATGTTGAGCTGAGTATGACTATTAACATATCCGAATGATGACTATACAGCTCAGTATGATAGCAGTATCTAACAGTAACATATTTATTCACAACTTTTGCGGACCACTTTCCCAGCAAATACATAAAACAGAAAACAAGGTTATGTGCTTCATGAAGATAGCTTTTGCCACATTGAAATGAGAATAAAGTGAAATACATTTCCCATTCACATTGAAATAAAAAACCAAATAAAGAAAGTAAGCCAACGCAATTAGATTTCAGAAGACCTTAAAGATTAATCAAGCTCATCCAAAAATATGACGACTTGTATCTATTTATACCGAGTACAGCAAAGTATTTGACCCTACAGAGCACTTGTTTTGGACACAATGAATAAGTATGCTAATAGACTAGTGCGTTAATATCCACCTTACCTTTACTAGCACTTGGGGTTACACAGCAGATGGTTTGTGTTTTCTTCCTATAATTGCCAATACAAATGTTCTTGTTTTTTTGTTATTTGCTGGAAGTTATAACATTGCGGCCTTTCAAAACCAATTAACTACCCTTTGTGTATTTTTACAACTACACAGGCACCAACTACAAAATGAACATTATTTGCTTCTAGAAATAGCAATACCGGGGTTTCTTTCAAATCTCCAAAACATGTGGAGGGTCCTTTGAAAGCAGTTGAGGCGGCTGCAGAGCTTCTCAGTGTTTACGTTTTAACCCCCCACCGACTTCCTCCAATAAAAAAAAGGGAAAACGTCAAACTGCACCGCACGGAGGTGCACATCGGCTCACTTCATTACAGCCCACTAAGTGAAGACTTCCTAATTCACCAACTCCCCATTGGAGTTCCTCCTGTGTGCTTTTTTTAAAGCCTCTAACCCCCCCCCCCCCCCCCCCCCCCAGTTTGCTTTTTCATTGGCAAATTGGCTCCAAAAAACAAGACACCCCCTGTCATATGGCAAGTACATCGATAATGCCGTCAGCCTTTTGTTCAAATAAATAACATTTTCAAAAGCGAGTCCGATATTATTTCTTCTTCATTTTCTGGATACATTTATACCCAGGGCATGTGCTATTATATAGTGTGGCTCGGGGATCTCTCTCTGGAGGGAAATGTGAGGGGGCCTGGTTGTATTTATCTTTCAGTTTTTCACCTGTCTTCAGATACCATTTCCTTTTAAAGTCGAGCAGTGGGGATTTACTGGGCTGCTTCCTTCCGGGACCCAGTGGAATACAACATTAAACTGCAGGGAGGAGAGAGGGCCTGTAGTGCACTAAAGTAAAGTTATGTCAAAACCATTCTGGTCTTCCTGTAGTCTTTCCTCAACCTTGCAACTATCCTCCGAGGGCCTGAGAACATTACAAGGCATTCAGTTTATATGAATGGGCACTCACAGACTTTTTCGCCATTTTGATACGTCTAAATTTGCAGGCATATCCTGTGGTCCATCAGGCACAGCCTTAGTTTCAATTTAGTGTCTCCCAGAGGACCCATGTCTTCCTATTTCAAATGGACATTGTGCAGTGGGCTACCCCCCCCCCCCCATGCACATTCAGCTGCTTCAGAAAGCCAGCGGTCATTATTTTACCAAGGAGATGTACGAGCTAGCATTGATGTTTCTAGGAATCCCGGCAAGTCATTTACAATAAAACGGTGAAATACTTACTACGATGAACTTATAGAAAATGAAGTCCCATCGACTGCCTGCCTCCTCTTGCATTCATTGCATCACATGTCCTACGAGAATCTGAGAATAAATAAATAAATATGGCTTTATGACTAATTGAACAGACGTCTGTAAATGTCTTTTAACAGAAAAGAAAAGCACCTGTATTTTTTATTGGGGCAGGGTTGCGTTATACTACTCTCAAAAGCCCGCCGTCGAGGGAATCATTTCTGATGATCTTTGGAACAGAAGTGCGGCTTAGTTCACACAAATTTGGCCAGAAAGGGATTTTCATCCCCGGGAAGAAATGTTTGAAAATTACGTCAGTGAAAGGAACCCGTCGGAGGGGTCTATTATGGATAGCTATTTTATTTTACTGGAATTTTGTGCAAAGGTGCTTAAAGGAAAATAACGCTCAGCGTGAAGCAGATTGAAATGTGTTTTTGATTGGCCTGTTATTCTAATCCCCACCAGGGACGGAGATAATCTACGATGCAGAGCTCCACCAAATTTTGAGAAATTCATATTTTCGACGCTCAAAAAGTGATTTCCCAAAACTAGTAATAACATCAGGCACTTAAATCAGGTTTTTTTTCCTGCCCTGTTAGTTCTAGTTGTAATGTATGATTAATTACTGTACAACATGCTTTATATGCAGATTTACAGTGGACCACCAGATGCCACACAACATGTCAGCCCCTATGGCTAATAAACACCTCCATAACACAGATGGCTAGTGGAAATGTGTGTACAATATTTACTACTTTTTACTATGACCAGTGTAGCCTTTACAATGTCGGCAAGAATACACTGAACGCACTCAGAATTACCACATAGAACGCTATAAAACCATAAGCCAGCTACTTGAATAATAAAGATGAGTATTCAAATGTGAAATGTGTTGTACTAGCTACTCATTATTTTGGTGATCGCAAGAAAAATATACAATCATGCCATAAAAAATGACAGATTTGTTAATGTACTGTAGGTGGGCCAGCGCTATTTGTATGACATGAATAGTTTGCCACCGGGATCGAGCTCCACAGCCACATTATGTCTGCATTAAGACAGGACGCAGGAATAAAACCCACGTTCAGCATTTTCAGGCCTGCATCCAGTGTCTACAGTTGTAGTAATCAAATCTGCCACAGCTGCCGGCCTATTGGAGATGCGGAGGGCGAACAGATTCTTGGACGCTGGTCGTCCGCTATGGGAGGCTTTTAAGAGGTCATTACAATGTGGAACAAGTGGCCAAGTATCAAAATTATAGCGGACATCTTTATGAGTCATTCTAATTTAACAGGGAAAGCATGCATACACCCTCACCAACAGTAAGCTACGTCTTGAAACCCTTACATTTTTCATGCCTTTTTTCGTACGGCGCTGCAGTTAAACCCAATGTCTCACAGCTGTTCAATGTTTCTCATAATGGAAGCATGTACGAGGAAGTCCACGCTTGTAGGAATAGAAGGCTATGGAAATGCACACAGCCCCCTAATGACTGTGATGTCTTCATAAAGAAGCCCTGCGGACTAATGGGGACGCACCAAATTAGTTCAGGAGCTTTTTAGAAATGAACTCACGGCGACGTATTACATACTTTCCATGTCTTCCTGTGCCTCCATGTCAGATCGCCTTTCGGCAATTAGCCTTGAACTGGGAAAGACGATCGCCTCCGGTCCGCTACCCCCGCCCCCTCGCTACGAGGCCCGTCATCTCAGAGTACTCCAAGTCTTTCCCCTCACGTCCTAATTAAGACCTTAATGCTGCCTCCCGGGGGGACCTGCAGTGCTGCTGATCCTCCTACGCCCACCCACCCAACCACCCACACCATTGCAACCGCCGCCACATCTCGTTCAGACCCATCAAAACTCTTATGCACAGGTGCAAATTGCTCACATTTTGTTGTTGTATGCTTTCACTCCATCGTGGCTGGTCATCAAAGCTTTGCTCTCGCAGTCCCTCACAAGTGGTGAATGAGCTCGGGTGTCATTCACAGTGTGAGTAGAGCATCTTACTCACATTTGACCAGGACCATCATACTAATTATTAGTGTAACCAACCTCATTTTAGATCCCATCCCATGTATTTAATCCCACAATTGGGAGCTAATCAGATCTCCCATTTGTTGTCTGTTCCTTCTCAAAGAAAAGTCGTCAACAGCAACCAATAGTTCAATAGTGTAACAACAAACAACAACCAGCAGACCTCACCCAGGCTGATTCCATCAAACCTCGCCTTGACCCTTGACCTTCCCAAACCAACCGATTGGCTTAGCTGGACCAACGCCACATAACTATCTCTCTGTGTCAATGTGCTACGCAGGGTAATTACAAAGACTGTGTACTGAAAGAGAGCTGTCATTAGGATGTGCTTACAGATACCAGCCTGCAGAGCCTGGCTGCAGTCCAGGCTGGCGAATGGGACCCAGTGAGAGGAGCCGGGGGCTCGGCCCAGGGGCCGTGGGGGATAATTAGACAGTTTTATCCCAGCTTGTTGATGTAAATGTAGGCTGGCTTAGCCTCCCCTCGCTCCCCCTTCACTTTGTGGTAATGATCATGTCCAACAGGTGGCAGGCAAACAGAGTGGGGACATGAAATGGATACCTTGCTTCCTGGCTGTATCTGCTGGTTTCTAGTTTTTTTTTTTTTTTTCGTTCTTGTTTTGGTTTTGGTTTTTGTTTTGTTTTCCGCACCGATCCGATTCCGGTCTCCGCGCTCCTGTCGCAGTTTGAATTGTCGGAGCTGCGGTGAGGGGTGGGAAATTTGTCACCATCTCATCACATACTAGCTAATCTCATCCTCTCATGGGGGGGCACCCCAGCACTGAGGGTCAACCTCACAAGAGGGTAAAACTAAACTCATCAATGTGTTCAACTCGAGTGGCTTATAGGGTCTGATGCCCAGAGTAACGACAATCACTTAGCTTGAAGAGAGAGAGCGAGAAAGAGAGAGAGAGAGAGAGAGAGTGCGAGAGGTAAGTGGATAGTGAGGTCAGTAAAAATGAGCAATGCAAGTTCAGGCATGGGACACAAGATGCAGCAGCTACACTACAACTATACAAACGTCACATCAAACACTTTAGAAATGGATCTACCAGTCGCAGCAGCATCTGTCAGAGCCGAGTATCTTCATTGGTAACAGAGCACACCCTACATCGAGGTTGTCGTAAATACGACTCAATTGCAGCAAACACTACATGGTGGCAGCACTCTTTGGCGGCCATTTAAATGAGATCTTGGACAGTTAAATACCAGTGTGTCTAAATGGCTTTAGTCAGCTCCTACTGTTGTTCTTTTACTTTTACTGTACTGTTGTTCTTCTACTGTTGTCTTTCTTTTCGCTACATTCACCCCTGTAAAAAACAATGTGCTCCGTACATAAATGCAGATCTGTCACTACTGTAAATTGAAATGTGTGTATGTGTGTACATTGGTAAACAAAATGGTCCTTGACTGAAATGTTTGAACTTAAAGCTCAAATGTTTTTTGTAGACATCACTTTTTTTCTTATTATAAGTGTCTAAATAATCTAACCTATCCATCTATAGATGGATTGATTCAATGTATTTTTCTTATTCAAAGTTTATTACAAATTATACTTTTTTCTTCATATCAGCACCTGATTGCATTCCAGTTAAATCCAGTTCCAGTTAAACTTATCTATGAACTTTTCCCACTGGATAAACCCATCCACCCAAAGCTTAATCAACCCCATAATTTTTATTTTCTGGGATCAATACGGTCCATGGAGAAAAATGTGAGAACACAAATTCTGAACAAAAGTGATTGCTGCAGTGAAAAATTTCCATTACGCAGATTTAATTTATGTGAGAGCTCTTAGTCACAACCAAAACCAGAATCGCTATATTGTCTGAATAACAAAAAGGTTTGTTTTGGAAGGGATTAGATACTTTTTTCCCCCTTTGTTCATTGAGTAGTACTGAGCTGCATTTAAGATCCAGAGGTTTCGAAACTTCTGGATTTAGTCATCTCTGACATCCAGAATGCTGTTCTGCACATCCAAGTCTCTTACATCCTGTGTGTGGGGAAGGGCAGTGTGTGTGTGTGTGTGTGTGTGTGTGTGTGTGTGTGTGTGTGTGTGTGTGTGTGTGTGTGTGTGTGTGTGTGTGTGTGTGTGTGTGTGTTTGCTATGCACATGAAGAGGCGTAGGAGACCACTCAACCCCTGACCGCTGATTCAGTGTCATATAATGGATCGTTTGGGAAAAGAGAGGCAGAAAAAAAATGATGCATGCGTTGTAATTTATTACCTTCCGAGAACTGAGTGAAACAGCAACTGTGGCGGTGGACAGCAGTCAGTCCCCCTGATCCTCATCCCTGCACCCCCACCTCCCTTCACACACACAAACACACTTTTTTTTCCTTCTCTCGGATGACCTGCCGTCCAGAAATGTACGATTATGGAGTTTTATGTTGGCGGAGGGCTGTTGATTTCCAGTTGATATGTCCGCTTAGCGGGCAGAGAGTCTCCTGAACACATACAGCATCCAAGTGTCTGTTTGCTGCCGCTGCATACAGCTGGCATGAAGCCCAGCCTCTGAATTTACAGAGGGCCCCGACAGTTGGACCAAACCAAATTGTGTCATCACTCGTAAGGACAAAAAAGAAAAAATGTGTTACACTAACCTAAGGACCTAAACGCTATAACCCCACTGGTGATTTCATACAACTAACGCAAAAAAAAAGAGAGGAGTCGATTGAATAAAAGTATGTTTTAGTGATCATGACTACAGGTGTAGTCTACACCTTATTCTTTCACTTTTTTGATGTATGTTGTGGTTTCAGGTGGTGGAGTCTGCTTTCAACAGTAAATCCTCAGACCCTCAGTGTCACTCTGAATAAAGGTGGTGTGGACTTGGCTATTTTCACCAGAGTTAACATGGGCTCCTGAGGGCGGAGGGATTAAGGGATGTGTGAAGAGCACAGGCCTGACAGGCCGGCCAGAGAAGGAAGTGGAAAGAGGCCGTGGCAGCAGAGGGCAGCAGAAG